>CM034349.1:3325685-3516430 GCA_019925275.1 Mytilus edulis
TTATATTTCTCCTGTCGTTATTTTGGTCCTTTTAATCTAATTTTAAAATTTCAACCTCAAGGTTCATTAATTTTACACACTTCAAAATAAGAATAAATCATTTTATCCCACAAATTGAACTTCTGTTAAAAGTTTTAAGGACATTATTAAATGTGAATGATTACACAGAATAAAATGTTTATTACTTCATTTTATTAGTTAAAGAATGTAAGATGTTGTAACTGAGTGTACTGAATGGTTATATTGAACAATTTGACTATTTGATATTTTATTACATACATTTTCAATGATTTTGTATTTGTGTAGTGTAATACAAAGTGCAAGCTCTGATTCAATAGGACACTGTCAGTCCACTATACATCTTGTATGTACAGTCATATGCATATCCCAGGGGACACTGTCAGTCCACTATACATCTTGTATGTACAGTCATAGGCCTATCCCAGGGGCCCTGGACCAACCCTGATTCAATAGGACACTGGCAGTCCACTATACATCTTGTATGTACAGTCATATGCATATCCCAGGGGACACTGTCAGTCCACTATACATCTTGTATGTACAGTCATAGGCGTATCCCAGGGGACACTGTCAGTCCACTATACATCTTGTATGTACAGTCATAGGCCTATCCCAGGGGCCCTGGACCAACCCTGATTCAATAGGACACTGTCAGTCCACTATACATCTTGTATGTACAGTCATAGGTGAATCCCAGGGGACACTGTCAGTCCACTATACATCTTGTATGTACAGTCATAGGCCTATCCCAGGGGACACTGTCAGTCCACTATACATCTTGTATGTACAGTCATAGGTGAATCCCAGGGGACACTGTCAGTCCACTATACATCTTGTATGTACCGTCATAGGCGTATCCTAGGGGACACTGTCAGTCCACTATACATCTTGTATGTACAGTCATAGGCGTATCCCAGGGGACACTGTCAGTCCACTATACATCTTGTATGTACAGTCATAGGCGTATCCGGGGGACACTGTCAGTCCACTATACATCTTGTATGTACAGTCATAGGCCTATCCCAGGGGCCCTGGACCAACCCTGATTCAATAGGACACTGTCAGTCCACTATACATCTTGTATGTACAGTCATAGGCATATCCCGGGGGACACTGTCAGTCCACTATACATCTTGTATGTACAGTCATAGGCCTATCCCAGGGGACACTGTCAGTCCACTATACATCTTGTATGTACAGTCATAGGCATATCCCAGGGAACACTGTCAGTCCACTATTCATCTTGTATGTACAGTCATAGGCGTATCCCAGGGGCCCTGGACCAACCCTGATTCAATAGGACACTGTCAGTCCACTATACATCTTGTATGTACAGTCATAGGCGTATCCCCGGGGCCCTGATTCAATAGGACACTGTCAGTCCACTATACATCTTGTATGTACAGTCATAGGCGTATCCCAGGGGACACTGTCAGTCCACTATACATCTTGTATGTACAGTCATAGGCATATCCCAGGGGACACTGTCAGTCCACTATACATCTTGTATGTACAGTCATCGGCGTATCCCAGGGGCCCTGGACCAACCCTGATTCAATAGGACACTGTCAGTCCACTATACATCTTGTATGTACAGTCATAGGCATATCCCAGGGGACACTGTCAGTCCACTATACATCTTGTATGTACAGTCATAGGCCTATCCCAGGGGACACTGTCAGTCCACTATACATCTTGTATGTACAGTCATAGGCGTATCCCCAGGGCCCTGATTTAATAGGACACTGTCAGTCCACTATACATCTTGTATGTACAGTCATAGGCATATCCCAGGGGACACTGTCAGTCCACTATACATCTTGTATGTACAGTCATAGGTGAATCCCAGGGGACACTGTCAGTCCACTATACATCTTGTATGTACAGTCATAGGCATATCCCAGGGGACACTGTCAGTCCACTATACATCTTGTATGTACAGTCATAGGCGTATCCCAGGGGCCCTGGACCAACCCTGATTCAATAGGACACTGTCAGTCCACTATACATCTTGTATGTACAGTCATAGGCCTATCCCAGGGGCCCTGGACCAACCCTGATTCAATAGGACACTGTCAGTCCACTATACATCTTGTATGTACAGTCATAGGCGTATCCCAGGGGCCCTGGACCAACCCTGATTCAATAGGACACTGTCAGTCCACTATACATCTTGTATGTACAGTCATAGGCATATCCCGGGGGCCCTGGACCACCTTTTTGTTGGAAAAAATTTGTTTGATTATTTAGGGAATACTAAAGCATGACTAGAGCACCCCCCTTTAAAGTCAGTTAGTGACCCCCCACTCTTTTTATAAAAAAGTTTGGGATCTGCCACTGACAGTATAAACGCTTGTTTTAGTAACTTCATTTAGTGCTTTGATATGAACACATGTATTATATTTTATGAGGCCGACTTAGTTTGGTGCTCCTTACTATATAAAACATAATGAAAGTACAACTTGGCTGAAAAAAAGATGAAAGTACAACTTGGCTATATTTGTTTTGATAATTTACATTACACAAGAAGAAGTATTAGTTATACCACTGGATGTGATAGCCCAATGGGGAATATTTAATTTACAAAATGTAAATAGAAAACTAACAAACTCCAAGGAATTTCCAAATGGAAAGTCCCTTATAATTAGGAAATGGCCAAATTTAAATCTCAAACACATCAAACAAATAGAGTTTTTAAACAACTGTCATATTCATGAAAGGGGACATATCTAATTTATAACATGGTGTTATGGTCGATGCAAAATTATTGCTTTAAGTTATTAAGGAGGGGGTTTTGATGTTATGAACTTATTTAAGGATAAGTGTGATAAATGTAGATTATCCAAATACGAAAGTAAAATTTGATTAAATTACATCATAGTGTAAACAACATTTCATAATGTGTAAAAATACTACCAGCAGTTTGACGATTGTTGATTACTTAGAAAACTATTCAAAATAAGATAAAGAAAATCTACGTAATGTTAACAATATAGTTGTCAAGTTATAATCATCATAAATTTAATTAATAACTGTTTGTTGTGATAAGAATAAGCATTTAAAGGTTACTAGGTTCAAGGTGTGCCTTCATTATATTATCTTACTTTTAAATCTGCAATGATTGACAAAATGCAAGACAAATTTCATGCTATTGTTGAGAGAGACAATGGTAGTAGTTCTATTATTAGCGAAAGATCATAAATAATTCCACGATATCTGGCTGATTTAACAATAATGATTAAAATCTATTGCAGTAAATTCTAATTATAGATTAACATTATCCTGACGCATGCTTTTCCATGTTACAATATCGTTTAACTTATTTTATAAACAGTTCGTCCTAACCAGAATGTTATTAGAGGAAAACAGAACCAGAGTTTTATGTTTTTTAAACTTTTTAACCTTTTTTAGATTCAAAAATAATAATAATGTAATAATAAAAAGCTAAACAATGCCATAAAATGTTGGAAGAACCTAAATAAAGAAAATATCAATGCTAGACCACATTACAAATTCTTTAAACATGCTTTCCGGTTGAAAACTAAAAACAGGTAAACAACATAATATCAACAACAATTTGTGATGATGTAATTGTTCTCAGATAGAAATGGTGATCACAGGACTAAATAAATGGGGAATGTGTCCATGGGAAGAATGTGTCCATGGGACACAGATGATGCCCTCGCTTACATGTAACTCCATAAACAATATCACTGAAAAATGGTAAAAGTGACGCAAATTTGTACTCTAACTGAGTTTTGTTTTAATACGCATTGTGTACAAATTCATGATATCTGAGTCACTTTGAGTTAGGTAAATTTAAGTTAAGAGAACAGAAACGAAAAATTTAAGTGATTTCTTCATTTGTAAAGGGTCATAACTCCAGAACATATAAAGTGACGACACCAAAATTCAAACTTTATCTGTGTTTTGCGGTAATATAAAGCATTGTGTATAAGTTCCATGAGGCAAATGAAAGTTAGAGAACAGAAACCAACTTTGGGATGTACAGACGTACAGACTGACAAGGGTAAAACTTAATGCTCCCATGTTTCGAGTTTGAAAGCCATGTTTATCGCTATTTTCTTAGGTAAGGTAAATGACGTATCATATGCATGCCTGTCAACTTTTTAAGATTTCCATGGGGGTTTTACGTGCAAGATGGCTCTTTAATAATAGTTCTAAAAACCTACAAGGGTCAAGGGGGGCCTTCAAAAGTTTTTTAATGTTGTCTTTTTTACTTCTTCATACTGTTCAAAGCATAAAGCCATTGTAAAATTAAGTGTTTTATTTAAAATTAAGGACAAAATAGTTCTTTCGAAAATTTCCATTTGGGAGCTTTCATGAGGGAAATCCACCGCAATAGTTACAGTTAGCAGGTACATGTATGCGTATGCACATGACATCATACATTCCCTTTCTACCTGACTGAAAAAAAAAACATATCAGTCACTTACATATGTAGTAGGGTGATATGAAAAATAATCGAAAACAAAAAGATCAAAGAAAACTTACCACCTCGTCTGCTGTAAAGTCTATGAATCCTGGTAAAATCAGGAAATCACTGAAACAAAATTATATTGTCTAGAAATACTAGTGAAGACATAGTTTATCTGTTTTTTGTAACAATTATCCCAGGTGATACACAAAGAGCATTAATTTTCTTGATTTTTTTCTAAACTAAGAAATTTCTCATTCAATTTAATTATATCATATAATTGTATCTCTTGGATTTTCAAAATAGGTTGTGGATAGCTATTTTGTTGGCATCACAATATTTACACTTGTATGCAAATGTATCCACTGTTACTTAAAATAACACAAATTCCTGACAAAAGTGTCTTCCTAACCTCTGTAGTGTCATCTGCCATGCAAGAAATAGTGTCAGAGGTGATTGTTGCTCATGACAGATGGTTATTCTGAGACAGATCTAAGATCATTCCAAGACAAAATTTAATATGTTAATACCTTTATTCATGTGAATTATTAATAGACCTTTCAACAAAAAACTTATAGTTATAAATTATATAATACAATGAAAGTAAAAACATAAACATGATATTAAAAAGACAGGGCTGATCCAGCCATTTTAAAAAGGGGCGTTCCCAACCTAGGACAAAGGGGGGGAGGGGGGTTCCAAATATGTGTCCCCTTTCAAATGCATTAAAGTCCAGTGGCAAATATTACATGCATACACTGTATCAGAAAATGTTTTTACATGTATCATTATATGTTACTGTGCCAGATTTTTCATGTGGTATTTGAAAGGGCAATGGACTGTAAGAAGACATGTCAAACATCCTTAATGAGACAGCTTTGATCTAAGATAATTTGAGATAAATGTTCATTTTTTTTTCTCTCTCCCACATGTAAAACTAAAAGCTGTAAACTTCGCAACTATGAACCGTGAAAAGAAAGTATGTATAAGATCACTACAACTTATCAAATTTAAAGTAAACAAGAAGTTGAGTCAGTGTCCTTAATGTAATAATCAACGCATGTAGGGTACACGACTCTATGAGTATGAATGAATCATCTTTTGTTTTTTTTTGTTTTAATTTCTTTCATTAGCTTACTTGTATGTTAATCCATCTCCGTTAGCAAATAGTTGAGCCCCTGTAAGACCGTCATCTGGGACATAACCAGTACCACCAGTAATCAAATAGTCTGCCATTCTGAAAAAAAGAGAATCAGATGTTTGCGCTCGATGTATTTCACGTTTTCTTCATCAAAACTAACTGGTATTTCTAAATCTGTGATTGCCCATATGAATACTTCATTTAACTGGGAACCAGTCGTTAAATTCTGAGTCGGTGCGAAAAGTTCATAGGTTGAAGTTCAACACCACAGAAGATAACTTCTCCTTTTTTAAGGAACACTCCCTATAAGGATGGTTCAGTATGATATTTATAGTCAAAAATTTATGACGTCTTGGAAATCAATTTCCCTTGACACCTTGAAAAAATACACTTTTAATGACATCTGAATCGTGATTTATATAACAGTCTTACAATTATTTATATGTCTCTGCTTACACGAACGAGATTTTTTCAATGACAAACAACTAATGTATATGGTGTATTCAATATACTAATTTCTATAAAATCTCGTCTCTTATCTATGTAGTCCATACATTCTGCTTTTAGTTCAAATGATATATACTAGCTGTATGCATTCTTTATAGTTTTATCTATTTATGCCATTTATCTTTTTATATGTCTACTTATAATTTTAACTGTGTCTTCATTCACAAGCAATTAAGCCTTTTGAGTTAAAATCGAGAAAATGCATTTATATTTAGATTTTGTAGCACCGTTTCTTGTATTCCGGCATCCAAAAACTTTGAATAAAGAAAAGAGAAGTTAGGGAAAAGCCATTAAGATCTAGCAGATATATTTAAAAGCAAGAGACTGACATCAATCCGTGATAATAAACTTTTTTAATATACTATATAAACCAAATAGAAGACCCTAGCTCGTATGTTGATCAATGCAAATCCAAATGTGATAGATCAACATTATGTAGATTAAGAATAATGCTTTATCTATTGAAAGAGGGCGATATCTAAAAATACCAAAGGAGACATTGAAGATGAACTACACTTTATTTTAAAATGTTCATCCTATATTGAACTATGTGAAAGATAATCTCATTACAAAATAAGGTTCTGGCTTTTTGTAATAATATATATCCGATGGATACATCTGTTGTAGAGTTTGTCACTGACTCAGACGTACTTATAAATATAATTATTTTCTGTGACTGTATATTACATTAATTTGTAGGATCCTTTACCATAGATAATTTAGCTGATCTGTAACAATAACATCTTCATGCCTTATATATCACGTACTGTAGTACGCCGCTAGATTAAAACTGACGAGGAAAGGTAACACACGGCAAGCGAAAGCTTTTTTTTTGAGAGCCCAGGTGGTCAAGTGGTCTAGCGGGACGGCTGCAGTGTCACGATATCACAGTAGCATGGGTTCGAATCCCGGCTAGGGAAGAACCAAAAATTCGGTAAGGATCAATTTTGGCCTCAAATTTCAAGTTCATCTGACGAATGAATTTGACCTCTTTTTAAACACTTCAGTGTCTATTTCATTTGAATCCATTAGTTTATGTGAAAGATTTTAACTGATTAGTCATTGAAAACGATCCGATTCAAGCTCAAATATGAAAAATCTACCAAATATGTCGAAAAATGTCACTTTTTAGATAGTTTTTGTCAAAAATGAAAGTGGCCGCATCCGTGTTCATCCAAAATCTTTATATATGTTATGTATTATCATAAAATACAACTTACATTTCAATATTAAGGATGAACACGAATGCGGCCACTTTCGTTTTACACGAAACCGTCTAAAATTTAGCTAAAATGATAAAATTGTGAAGATTTCAGTAATTTAGCGTGACTTAATGGTGCTAGTACTCGATATATGTGCATTGTATTGCCAAAAACAATCAATATTTATGTAGCAGAAGCATTCTACTGTCCAATATATATTTAAAAGTTTACATTTTAACAATTTTGTAAAACTCCTATATTTTGGGGCCAAAAAGGGGTCTTACCGGACCTACTCCTTTACAGAATGTTAGATATGTAAATTTGCTTTCGCAAATTTTTGGTTCTTCCCTCGCCGGGATTCGAACCCATGCTATATATATATATATTTCTCTCATAAATATTCACTGCCACTCCTTCATTGTATATATGTTATTGTAGTTTGTCTGTAATTTTTTGCCATAACCATTTATTGTCAATGCGTAAGTGCTAATAAAGTTATCTTATCTTTAAAAAGATGACTAGACTGATTTCTATTTGCGGATTGCATATTGCTTTTAATAGTTATACACGTGCAAATCTCTAAACAAAAGTGGGAAGTAACATAGTATATTATAGGTTTTGCGGTTAAACTCCGAACCACGTAATATATATCCTTTAAGAAAGTGAAATGTTTTTAGAATCTAACATTTTTGTTGGGTTCATTTAAATTCATTTTGACAAAAATACCAAATTCTTTAAAAAGATCTTTAAAGAGCTTTTCTTTGATGTGGGTTGCAGAATAAATATATATGTCAATTATATTTTGAATTCATCAATACGTGTATTTAAAAGTAAACTACTGTAAATTTAAAGTTTACTTTAGAGCCCTATACTCATGTACTGAAAGGAAATATATCGGTATAAAACCTAGATTTAATAAAAATCATTGGAACTGATATGAAAATATCAATTTAGTATAGGAATATACATCATTAATATATAAATTAAATTATATTTGTCTATAGGAATATTTGATCTGTATTTATTCATACGTTTTAACTTGTTTACTTATGATAACAATAATCTTTGGCCTATATCTTCCAGGAATGACTACATTTTATAAAATAGATATTCCTAGAATACTAATGAAGCAAACGGATAAGATGTTGTTGAATTATCAGGAATTCATATACTGAATATTGAAGGTACTCATAGTTTTCACCTTAAAGTCAATGTTTTCATTCAAGAAATAAATGAAGTCCATGCATGTGTGTACTTTTAAGCTATAAATACACATATTTCTGATATGAAAAATAAAATTTATTGCACGTGTGATTTAAAAATGTATGTGAAGTTAGCAGCCGGTTCGTTATTCGTTATTCGATATTCAATATCCAACCGGCTGCTAGCAGCCAGTTTGATATTCAAAATTTAGTGAAAAATCATAAGAAATTAAATACTTGAAATTATAAAAAGCACGATTTTCATAGTCAAAAGGACTGAGAAGATACGTAGGAATCATTAAATGACCTTTTCAAGCTGTCGCAATTTCTCGTTGTCCTCGAATATAAACCCTTTTCCGTGCGACTTATTTGTCTGTATGTAATATAGAGTTTTGTCATAAAAACGACTTCAAAGATGTACTTTTGTGTATAATCTTTCTTACGACAAAAAGAAAAACCAATAACTCTAGAAATATTTTTAACTATAAATAGAAATATATATGGAAAGCCAAAAAAAAAAATTTCAGTCAAAAAATGTCCAAATTTTAGGACAAAGGGCACAGGGTGATGGTGAGAGCCCCTGATCTCTCAATCTTTCTAATATTTAACAGACATTTAGTCAATAGGTAGATACAAACGTGACTAAAAGGACTTTGGGTACACTTCCTGTCTTCTATGTTTACGGAGCGCCCAAAGTGCCAGTTGGATATTCAAAATATATAGCGAAAACCTACCCGAGACCGCTTAAATGAGGTTGAGACCCCCCTGGTCTTTCAATGTCCCTAAAATTCAACCAAATAATTGACTCTGTATATATAAAGATTGCATTAGATGGAGTTTCCAGAACAACGTCATCTTCAATCTCTACGGAGGGCTAAGATTGTCACTTTTCAGTCAAAAAATGTCCAAATTTTAGGACAAAGGGCACAGGGTGATGGTGAGAGCCCCCTGATCTCTCAATCTTTCTAATATTTAACAGACATTTAGTCAATAGGTAGATACAAACGTGACTAAAAGGACTTTGGGTACACTTCCTGTCTTCTATGTTTACGGAGCGCCCAAAGTGCCAGTTGGATATTCAAAATATATAGCGAAAACCTACCCGAGACCGCTTAAATGAGGTTGAGACCCCCCTGGTCTTTCAATGTCCCTAAAATTCAACCAAATAATTGACTCTGTATATATAAAGATTGCATTAGATGGAGTTTCCAGAACAACGTCATCTTCAATCTCTACGGAGGGCTAAGATTGTCACTTTTCAGTCAAAAAATGTCCAAATTTTAGGACAAAGGGCACAGGGTGATGGTGAGAGCCCCTGATCTCTCAATCTTTCTAATATTTAACAGACATTTAGTCAATAGGTAGATACAAACGTGACTAAAAGGACTTTGGGTACACTTCCTGTCTTCTATGTTTACGGAGCGCCCAAAGTGCCAGTTGGATATTCAAAATATATAGCGAAAACCTACTCGAGACCGCTTAAATGAGGTTGAGACCCCCCTGGTCTTTCAATGTCTATAAAATTTAATTAAATCATAGACTCTGTATATATGAAGGTTGTATTAGAAGGATTTCCCAGAATATTGTCATATTCGATATATATATGGAGGGCTTATTTTTTTCACTTTTCTGCTAATCATTATCAGAATTTTAGGACAAAGGGCACAGGGCAATGGTGATAGCCTTCTAATCTCTCAATCTTTGTATTACTAAGCAGACATTTAGTTAATAGGTAGGCAGAAATTATAACCTTATGTTGGAAAGGGCCAACCATATCCCCACTTGGGGTTGTGAGAGATTAAACAAGCAGCTGACCACCGTCTTGACAAAGAGAGAGACCGATTGAGCTCGGCAAATTGTGAGCTATGGGATGAAAAAAAACCAGGCGCACCGGGTATGATTACCACGAATTTTATATTTTTTGATATGGACGATAGGATCGAAAGATCAAAAGCTGGGTCTAAAAACCGTTTAATCGTGGATATTGGTTTTGGGTGAAACAAATTGATTTTATTTTGGATTGTTATAAAGATTAAGACATCGATCCAATAACTATTAATAGCTGGAATTAGTTGTTGAAAACGTCTAAGCCCTGAGTGGTATTGCCAAAATGAACCACCGCCGATGGTACTCCCGGATGAGGAAGGATCAGTTGGATCAGTTGATCGGAACGAAGACCAACATTTTTTTAGCGTTGTTCCAACCCTATACTAGGAAGGATATTATCACCCAAGCCAAACAGCATGAGTTGATAGAGGTTAGCAGGATGTCGAAAGATCGACTACTGGATAAGTTACAGGAACAGATCAGAGAAGATAGGAAATCATTGGGGATAAAATTGAGGTACATCCACTGAAGAAAGCCTTTAAAGATGTATTTACTACCTGAAAGATGACCACTATTATTGACATGGAGGTGCAGACCTTCCGTGAGGTCTCTCAGATGTCAAGAGTGGAACTTATAGACGATTGGGCATTGAAAGGATAACAAGTCAATGTGATGCTGCACTGTGAAGATTAACCCAACAGGTAAGATGGATGATGAGAACGTGGGATACTTTCACTCGGGAAACCAGATTTTCCCTTCAACCACGGACTTGCTTGAAACCCTTGAGAAGGGTAGATTAACCCTTGATTTAGAATAGATGATAGTGAAGTATACCCGCTGCACATTTCAAACATTGATGAACAGCGGGAGAGAGAACTCAACTTACTGCTGATCCAAGGCTACATGTGCTTAAACCACGTTTATAGCAAGGAAGTTCTGGAAACCAACAAAGAGTGTTGCGTCAACCACAAGGCAGCCAAGATCAGAGCTGCCCAAAGAAGGGACATACCAGCTGACTTTTGTCAACAACACCCACCCGATGAGAGTCCCTTTCGTAGTGTACGCGGACTTTGAGTGCTTTGATTTACCGATAAGGTTGAAATCAAAAACGATAAGGTTCTGTAGCAATACACAGTTTAATAGAAGTTTAGTATCGCATTATGGCCATGGTGAATTTTTTAAATATGAAAGTTTTTGTACAATGAAATACATTTTTAGATAATTGAAGAATAATATAGCCTCCTTAGTGGGGTTATATGAACATTTAGATTGTTTTTAGCATGTTTTATATGGTATGTATCTGTTTGACAGTCCGTATTTTTCTATCCGTACCACCCATAGGTCCATAAATTATTGTAGTGTTTATCAACAAATATTTATAGCTCGACCTTTTCAATTCAAATTATGGAAAAACGAGCAAAAATGCATGTGTGTTTTTTTAACCTTTCGATAGATATATGCCTATAGTTTCAGGAAAGGTACAACTGTTCAAACCAACGCTTAGGGGCGTTCAAACAAACGCTTACAGGTATTCAAACCTTCACTTAGGAAGGTTCACGTCAACGCTTTAAATAAATGAACGTTTATAAAGATTACAGACCCGAAACAGTGTGAGGCGCTCGCCAAGGAGTTGCAAGAGATCAAGCGGAAGATTCAAGCCAGTAACATGCAGCATCGCCTGGAGAAGATTGGACTCAACCCTGACCTTTCCAAGGTGTTAAGCCTGTGGTTGAGGCTCAGCGAGAGGCAGCTTCACCGATCACCTAAACGATCGTTAAACTTACTGCAGCAGTGACAGCCCTCCAGCCTCCACCGCCCAAGTTTGACTACCCACTATCCATTGCACCACCTATAGACACCATCCTCGGACTTCGAGCACAGCAGTATTTGCAGATCAGTAACGATCCTTCGCCGACCACACCTTTGGATCTCGATCTCTTCATCGGAAGCTAACCAGTTACTTCTGACGACGATGATATTTTCGTGGATGGTGTGAGGTACAAAGGAACCCTTAACCTCTGGGAACTCATGGTGAAAAAGAAATCAGAATCTTTCGAGTCCGAAGTTTTTAAGACCTTGTCGACTATGCAGAGATCCTGCACAGTTCCGTTGCATGTATCAAGGCAATTAACCCTCTCGAAAACCCTAAGGCGATAAAGATCTAAGTGGACGAAGATTGTGTCTCATATCTAAAGCAAGATAAGCATTGTAGCGGACTTCAAACCGTGTTTCTACCCTCCGACTTTGACCAGCTCCTTTTTTGCTTGGATCTGTGCAACACTGCATACCGTGCTGGAAACAATGGTGTGCGCAACGCGATTATGGCGATCATCGATGCCATAAAGAAAGGTGAACACATCAGCATCAAGGAATATAAGCAACTCCATCGTAATATCCTCAATTAAGAAAGGTTTTGTTTGAAAGTATGCATACGGTGGTAGAAGTTTTTTTGACACTATCACCAGTATCGCTGATCGCATGTTCACCTCCTCTGCTGCCAAGACATTGAAAAGTAGGCCTATGAGCACTGCCACCAATGCAGCCATGATAGGAGTGGTAGGTGGTAGTCGTCAACCATGTCGTTGACAAAGTGACCCGCACTCGAAAACCCATTGACCAACGCAGCAAGCCCAATCAACAGCTCAGTGTTAAACGCAGAAAGCCCAACAACCAAACCCAGTTAAACAATTTCATCTCTGGTCGTGGCATCGGTACCATCCCAACTTCCTCCAACGCTATAAATAAATACATAATGTCTGACATCCTTACAATCACAGAAGGGTTGACCTTCGATGAAAGTCTTCAAAAATATTAATACTAGGTTCACGAATTCGAACCTTAAGCCGGCGCCCAACTTACCAACTCTGGAGCGTCACTCCTGCAGACGAAAACAAGATGCAACTGTACAAAACCATCCAGAAAAAATCCACGATCCTCTGTGGATTTCGCATGAGACAGTATGATTTCATAGTCGTTCTCCAAGCCTCATAGTTTAACTGCCGCCTAGCTGCCAATAGTGGTCGCGAAAAGCCAAGATATATTATCGTTGCCTTTCAAACCGACAGAGATAATGACAAAACCAATAATGCTTCCGTGTTCAATCGCTGTCGATTGCAAAATATCCATGTCACCCTCAAAGCTGAACGCTACTCAGCCGTCGACTTTAATGCCGGTTTTTTTCAGAAAACAAGGTTGCCATAGTGTTCAAGGAGGATGTAGACTTCAGAAAGAAATTCTACAACATTGACACCCTCCTTAGTAACGGTGATGTCAACCCTTCTGATTTCATTGACATATAGCCGCTGTTGGTCATCGATGTAAGTCATCAGTCCGAGCGGACATCCAAATTCGAGCAGAATTCGAGCGTTATGTTCCCGCCAACACCGAAGCATTTGCACTTCCAATCTCCGTAGGAGTCCTAGGCATCCAGTTCGAATCGTTCGGTCAGTAGTTGAACGTCGTGTTTTAATAAATAAATGGACACCACACTGTTGCAGCAAATCGTCCACAACACAGACCTAAAACAAGGGTTTTCCATCCTTGTCTCTAGAAACGACAGTCGCATTTTTACTCTGTTCAACCCCCTCCCCCAACTACAATTTAAGGAATCGAACACCACATTGGGATTTAAGCGACAGCTCTACACATTTGATCGGGCAACAAATGTTACAAAGAGGGTGAAGACATTGTTAGCATCAGAAGCATCAACAGCATCCTGGTGAACAGTGGCATCATCAATAGCAGCTACATACACGGCTCCCAACAGTCCACTATCTGAAGCTGCCCCCCCCTGCAATCGATTCCGGGGTAAAGATCATTCAAACCCCCAAAAAATATGGTGTTCTTACCCGTGATCTTGAGAACCATCAATCGCATGCAGACATACCTCACCAATCCAGACGGCGATCCTCCACAATCTCCGCAGAGAACATCTCACCATCCGCTTCCATCTTCGCGAGGCATGAATAAATAGTCTATTGAAATACGGTTTGAACTTTATAAAAGGTCAATCTAAATATTACAGAGAGCAGACAAAAAAGGTTTCCCGGTCACCATTCGTTTATCCCACACAAACCTGCATGGTGAACACAAGATGTTGTTTACCCCTCGACAGATTGAAAAGATCACCAAGCTTCTACAAAATGGTTCTAGTGGAAAAAAGCACTAACCAATTGAAGAAAAACATTCAAAAAGAAAGTGGATTCCTATCCATGTTAGCGGAAAGGGCAATGCGAGCCTTTCCTATGTTGGCGAACACAATTCATGTCAGCATGAGGTGTTGGAGCCCTAAGTTGTCTGTGTGAAATAGCGATCAACAATGCATTTGGACCTGGATTTTACATCAAAAGGGGTGGTTGTGTGAGCTGTGTGAAGGTGTGTGATAAAGGTCTGTATATTTTCCCTTCAACCTATAGTGACGGTTTGTATTTTAAACTAGGTCATCGATTCTACTAGGCCTAGGGTTCTGGTCTGATCTGATCTGCAGCAAACAGTCCGTTCAAGAACATTCCACTTTTGATACAATCTTTATATATATAAAATCTATGATTTGGTTGAATTTAATGGAAATTGAAAGACCAGGGGGTCTCATCCTCATTTAAGCGCATAATATTAGAAAGATTGAGCAATTAGGGGGCTCTCACCATTGCCCTGTGCCCTTTGTCCTAAAATTTTGATAATTTTTAGCTGAAAAGTGACAATACAAGCCCTCCATAGATATCGAATATGACATTATTCTGGGCAATCCTTCTGATACAACCTTTATATAATCAGAGTCTATGATTTATTTAAATTTTGTGGACATTGAAAGACCAGGGGGTCTCACCATCATTTAAGCGGTCTCAGGTAGCTTTTCACTATCTATTTTGAATATCCAACTGGCACTTTGGGCGCTCCGTTAACATAGAGACAGGAAGTCTACCCAAATTCCTTTTAGTCACGTGTGTATCTACCTATTGACAAAATTTCTGCATAATATTAGAAAGGTTGAACAATTAGGGGGCTCTCACCATTGCCCTGTGCCCTTTGTCCTAAAATTTTGATAATTTTTAGCTAAAAAGTGACAATACAAGCCCTCCATAGATATCGAATATGACATTATTCTGGATAATCCTTCTGATTCAACCTTTATATATACAGAGTCTATGATTTACTTAAATTTTGTGGACATTAAAAGACTAGGGGGGTCTCACCCTCAATTAACGGTCTCAGGTCGCTTTTCACTATCTATTTTGAATATCCAACTGGCACTTTGGGCGCTCCGTAAACATTAAAGACAGGAAGTCTATCCAAATTCCTTTTAGTCACGTGTGTATCTACCTATTGACTAAATGTCTGCAAAATATTAGAAAGAGTGAGAAATTAGGGGGCTCTCACCATTGCCCTGTGCCCTTTGTCCTAAAATTTTGATAATTTTTAGCTGAAAAGTGACAATACAAGCCCTCCATAGATATCGAACATGACATTATTCTGGTCAATCCTTCTGATACAACCTTAATATATATAGAGTCTATGATTTATTTAAATTTTGTGGACATTGAAAGACCAGGGAGGTCTCACCCTCATTTAACCGGTCTCAGGTCGCTTTTCACTTTCTATTTTGAATATCCAACTGGCACTTTGGGCGCTCCGTAAACATTAAAGACAGGAAGTCTACCCAAATTCCTTTTAGTCACGTGTGTATCTACCTATTGACTAAATGTCTGCATAATATAAGAAAGATTGAGCAATTAGGGGGCTCTCACCATTGCCCTGTGCCCTTTGTCATAAAATTTTGATAGTTTTTAGCTGAAAAGTGACAATACAAGCCCTCCATAGATATCGAATATGACATTATTCTGGGCAATCCTTCTGATACAACCTTTATATTTACAGAGTCTATGATTTACTTAAATTTTGTGGACATTGAAAGACCAGGGAGGTCTCACCCTCATTTAACCGGTCTCAGGTAGCTTTTCACTATCTATTTTGAATATCCAACTGGCACTTTGGACGCTCCGTTAACACAGAGACAGGAAGTCTACCAAAATTCCTTTTAGTCACGTGTGTATCTACAAATTGACTAAATGTCTGCATAATATTAGAAAGATTGAGCAATTAGGGGGCTCTCACCATTGCCATGTGCCCTTTGTCCTAAAATTTTGATAATTTTTAGCTGAAAAGTGACAATACAAGCCCTCCATAGATATCGAATATGACATTATTCTGGGCAATCCTTCTGATACAACCTTTATATTTACAGAGTCTATGATTTACTTAAATTTTGTGGACATTGAAAGACCAGGGGGGTCTCACCCTCAATTAAGCGGTCTCAGGTAGCTTTTCACTATCTATTTTGAATATCCAACTGGCACTTTGGGCGCTCCGTAAACATTAAAGACAGGAAGTCTATCCAAATTCCTTTTAGTCACGTGTGTATCTACCTTTTGACTAAATGTCTGCATAATATTAGAAAGATTGAGTAATTAGGGGGCTCTCACCATTGCCCTGTGCCCTTTGTCCTAAAATTTTGATAATTTTTAGCTGAAAAGTGACAATACAAGCCCTCCATAGATATCGAATATGACATTATTTTGGGCAATCCTTCTGATACAACCTTTATATTTACAGAGTCTATGATTTACTTAAATTTTGTGGACATTGAAAGACCAGGGGGGTCTTACCCTCATTTAACCGTTCTCAGGTCGCTTTTCACTATCTATTTTGAATATCCAACAGCCAATTTGGGCGCCCCGTAAACATTAAAGACAGGAAGTCTACCCAAATTCCTTTTTTTCACGTGTGTATCTACCTTTTGACTAAATGTCTGCATAATATTAGAAAGATTGAGTAATTAGGGGGCTCTCACCATTGCCCTGTGCCCTTTGTCCTAAAATTTTGATAATTTTTAGCTGAAAAGTGACAATACAAGCCCTCCATAGATATCGAATATGACATTATTTTGGGCAATCCTTCTGATACAACCTTTATATATACAGAGTCTATGATTTACTTAAATTTTGTGAACATTGAAAGACTAGGGGGTCTCACCCTCATTTAAGCGGTCTCAGGTAGCTTTTCGCTATATATTTCTTTTATGGGCTTTCCATAAATATTTCTATTTATAATCCTAATTGTTTTCTAGAGTAATCGGTTTTTGTTTTTGTTTTTAAGAAAAATCCTGTATTAAAGTACTGTACCTCTTTGATTTTTTTTTTATTGACATTAATCTATATTACATTTAGACAAATATGCAAATTAGAAAAGGGTTTATATTCGAGAACAACGAGAATTTGCGACAGCTTGAAGAGGTCATGAAACTATCTCCTACGTATCTTATCAGTTCTTTTAACTATAAAAATCATGCTTTTAATGTTATTAAGTATTATTCTTTTTTTATTTTCAACTTAATTTTGAATATCCAACCGACTGCTAGCAGCCGGTTGGATATTGAATATCGAATATCGAATAACGAACCGGCTGCTAACTTCACACACATGATTTAAAAATATAATAACAGCATACGTATAAAAGTTAGAGTTAAATTCCTAATGCTTTGGCAAGTAAAACTTAGGTTGTCTTGCTCGCTTTGTTGTGTCACTGAAAAGTTTACTCAAGCTTTTTAATTAAGATAGACATCTTCAAATAATATATAGGCATAGTTAAATCTGTATATTTTATTTTTAAATTTGATTAGAACTTATCCAAATCACAGTTGTACAATATATAAACAAAGCAAGCAAGCTAACCAAAGTGTTACTCTACATGCATTATGAAATTAGCTGTAGTTCAGTTCTGGAAATTTATAAAATGTTTATTTTATATGTAGTTTTCATTCCTTCTGTTTCAATGTATCCATATTGCAAACCTCAGCATTTAAATTTTCATGGTTTTTTTTCTAAGCGCGAGGAAATGAAATGGAATAAAGAGTAAAACGTATAGTAGTAGTACTTCTATAGATTTAAAATCTAACATAAGACATTTTATACTGTTAATAATTCTATACATTTCCTCGAATGATTTCACAAGTCTGTCACACGTGTCAGAGAATTCATTGATAAAATCTTGTTCTGTGCAGTTGTAAAAGCTGAAGTTGTTACAGCTGTTTCATAGTCCAGACAGATGTACACAAGTGTAAATTATAATTTGTATTGAACATGTATTTTGTTTTATTCTATTTGTTTCTTAACTACACTTAGACTTTATAAAAGTTCGAGTGTTTTGTGTAAATATCGATGAACACGACTTATTAAAAATGAAGTTACAAAAATCGTATGTGGTTCGATTGCCAACGAGACAATATTAAATACATCTTCGCTAGCCAAGGGTTACGATCCACTTCCATCCTCTCTCCAGTGGAGAGGAGGAAAGTGGATCGTTACCCTTGGCTAGCAGAGAGGATGGAAGCGGATCGTAACCCTTGGCTAGAGAAGATGTATTAAATTGTTTCCACTTAAAAAAGGCCCCGATTTAATATTTTTCAACTTTTTGATTAAAACGAGAAAACCAACGCTTTATGTACTAAACAATAAACGAAAAACAAATAAGATATATATCGACCAACGACAGCCACTGACGTGTATCTCCTGACTTGTGATATGTGGTTGTGTTGAACTGGACCTTCTAACATGGGACAGTAGTGTAACAGTACAGAACAAAAATCAGTTGGAAAAGGCTTGACTTATCAAATTGACACAAAGCACCAAAAAAAAAAATCCCCAAAAGACTAAAGACAAATTACACCGATCTAACCTACTAAAAACTAGTTAAATGCCAATCACAACTTGTAATAAATAAATGTTTCCCAGAACAAATTTGGTCTCTGGTGGATAGTAGCCCTTTCTTACGAAAAAAGAACCCGACGAAATGCATCGGGGAAAATTGCTACAATATCAATTTTTGATTGTGACAAAAACTTAGACGAGAGACTGTTGACAGAATTAACGCCATTGAAAGAGGTTTAAACTTGTGTACAGTGGCAAATATTTCATGTTTATTCTAGACGAAAACAAATTACCAATACATTTATAAGATTCGCTCTGTAAAATGGAGAGACTGGGATGTAAGATTTTGTTATGAAAATAGTTAAAAATAAATGATATAATTTCAATTAGACAATTGTATGGGTTACCAGGAAGCGAAGATTTGAAAATTTAGACTGTCACTGAACACTTATAGTACACTGTAGAGACAGACATTTGTAACATTTTAAAAAAATTATCAAAAAAAAAATATTTTCAACATCTCAACAAGACAGTTGACTAAAAGTTTATTAGCTCAAATCCAAGTGTGCCATGCGGTGGACGGATAATTCGAAAAACTAATATGCATTGGAGCAACGTTAGATTAGAGGGGGATAACTCTCACTAAAAAACTGGAACTTAATTTAAACTGAAGATCCACAGTGACCCTCTTTCTTTTGATAATCGTTTATCACTGTTACAAGATTACTGAATAACGAAAAATCTGTCCCATTTTATTCATTTTGCAGGAAAGCTTGTGTCGTTTTAGAGGGACTAATATCATAAGTAAAAAACTCACCTTGCATTAGTTGGTGAAAATTGGTTCATTCGTTCAGTTAACCTCTTCCCTACACATGGAATAGTTTGATGGCTTGTCGGATGGCTTGCCTGATGGTTGGTTGAATTTTCCATTGACACTTTGTATGATTCGCTTCAATTGACTCAAAAGTAAACACTAGCACATTTCATGATCAATGTTTAAACCACTAATATTGATTTTAACATAAAAAATGACATTATTGTGTTTTTCCTCCCACGGTCGTATTCTAGTACTACTATACCGTGTACTGTTAATGTATATGTTTTGTCATCCAAACTCCATCAAATAGCAGGTGATAGTATGTTATAAACATGTATATTATGACTATCAAATGACAGCAGGTTCAGTTAACAAGACTACCCAGATCGATACAGCGCAAGTCTGAAAGATGGTCTTCGATCAATACGATCATGGAACTACTAAAATCGTTCATTTTCTCACATTTTCACAGAAACTGATACAAGCTATAGGTTTTTATTGGAGATTGAAGAAATACTTGTTGAGGGAGTTAAATGTCAATAAACTTTTGATTCATGTAGGTAACATTGTTTGTTCACACCTCTAGACATTATACAAATTACAAAAGAAATCCACGAGATACCTGCCGCGCGTATTCAATGACATGTAAATTTGAAGGGAATCCGTAAATTTTTAACACGATATGCATGACCACATACTTACATTATAATTAGATTAAAAAAACCAGAGTGAAACTGAATACAAAAAAGTAAATGATTTTGGTAAGAAACAGGTATAGAAATACCAAATAATTGTGAAATCATGCTATAATCAAATGAGTATATATATAGTTCTTAATAATGTTATTTGTGTGCTTCAACCACAAAAAGGACTATAATATAGTAATTCTTTTTAAGTATTAGTTTATGCCTGTGTTGTAAAATGTTTAAATTTTTCAGATTTCTGTGAAGAGGCTTGAGTGTCCTTTAAGCACCTGCCCTTGGTGACTTCTGCATATGAACAACAATACTATTTGCTCATATGCATCAGCCACGAGGAAGGACTTAACTCGAAGGGTTTTTTCTATAATAGATGTGATGCTGCTTCTGGTACATGGTCAATAATCACTAAACATACAGGTTTTGATATATGACTACATTTATTATTAACTCAATTTATATTTCAAGTTTTTTGTCAAAAGTATTTCTATTTTATTTTTGTTTATTGTCTATTGCAATTGTGTGATAAAAAAAATCAATGTACTGATTATGCCTGTATAGGGTCCACTATTGGAAATGAAATATATTTTATCTTATCTTATATTTCTCATTATCATTTACTATGACCTGTAAATGAAATGAAAGTTCAAAGGAGAAATCGAAGATAGCTAAATGTAATTATAAATCTGAATGTGTTTATTAATGAGGTGGAGGAATGGGGTGTGTGTGTTGGTTGACTATACTTTTAATTAAAACATACAAACGTCGCTGGTATCTGTAAACCTGTTAAAGCATTCAAAAGTAAGAATATTTGTAAACATATAAAGGTATTCAAAAGTGTGTAATATCTGTAAAACTGTAAAAGCATTCAAAAGTGTGAGGTATCTTAATAAACATATTAGGACCTGTTGGTGACCCTCTGCTGTTGTTTTTTATTTGGTCGGGTTGTTGTCTCTTTGACACATTCCCCATTTCCATTCTCAATTTTAATCGAACATCGTTTCAACTTGAAGAATTATACTCCAAATGCAGATTTTTTTCTCTCAAGGAAATGGAAAGCTGACAATTGGGAAGCTGATCTTATTTCTGTTGTTGCACAGTTTGGTTCTATATATCTATATGTAAATCAAGATATAAACTGAATTAAATGTCTCTGTAGTATCTTTTATTTCAAGCTTGATTGGAAAGCGGTGCGGCATACAACAGTCACAAAACATTGAATTATTTAGTGAGAGTATCATCTTCTTTATTTCATGATGGTACATCGCCTTTATAGTGAAACGTGAAGGTATAATATGTAGATGAAAGAATATAAAGCTAATACTAAGTATCTGAACAGGAAACATGTCAACCTTGAGACAGACTGTTGAATTATGATCATTTGACATTTCCCATAGCGTTCGTTCTTTGTTATTGTCACTGTTGAGATATATGTTAAAAGTCGTTAAAACGATAGGTTAAAAGATACTATAGAGATCTGTGTTTTGTTGTTAGTTCCACATATATCTTTTCTGTGTTGTTGATATAGTAGATAACTGATATTCGTTATGTAAGCGTTAGAGATTTGGTCTATGTTGTTGTTATCGTAGGGATCTGATCTTTGTTGTTTTTAAAAGCGGTAGACATCTGGTTTGTGTTTTTGATCTCGTAGGGATCTGATCTTTGCTGTTTAAGCGGCAGATATATGGTCTGTGTATTTGATATCATTGGGATCTGGTGTTTGTTGTTTAAGCGAGTGATATGGTAAGTGGTTTTGATATCGTTGGGATCTGGTCTTTGCTGTTTAAGCAGCAGAGATCGGGTCTGTGTTTTTGATATCGTAGGGATCTGATCTTTACTGTTTAAGTGGCAGGGATCTGTTTTTTGTTTGTTAAAGCGATAGGGGTCTGGTCTGTGTCTAACTACTCGCACTGTGTTTAGAAGAAGAAGGTGTGAAATTTTAATATATATTTTATGATGACGAAGTACAATTTTCCTACTTAATTTCTCAACTGAATACCTTAAGCTAGCATGAGTAAGCTAAATATTTATTTAATGGGCCAGCTGTCTGTAATTCATAAAACTGCTGAATCTGTAATCGTTGACAATGCATCATAAAACTGCTGAATCTGTAACCTGTGACACCATAATACCTGATTACAGATATATCACATTCAAATGCATCTACTTTACATGTATTTTTAAATGCTGCCGAGGTTACAGGTGACATTATATTTGTAATTATATTTTGACTGTATCTTAACAAATTCCCACACACTAATTAATTCAACAAATTAGTACAATGCAATGCATTATCAGTACCGGTAATGGAGATTTCCTTCTGGAATAGTATTCCCACAAGGGTCTACAGGATAAACCTGTGAGCATACCAAACAAACAAACAAACAAACAAAGAAACTAATATTTTATTTGCCAATTACGGCGCCCAAAATGAGCAGAATAAATACAATATATGGTCTACAGAAAAAATCAAAGAGCAGATTGCTCTGAGGGATACGATTGCCGTTGTTTCATTGACACATGTATAGCATGTAGCTGGTTAATATTATTTTCAAAACTAATTCAACTGTGACATGCAAAATAGTTACAAAATAGCCAATCCCGGATAAAAGTGTATGAACAATGTAATTAGGCCTTAACTTGCTTCCGTATCTTATCACATATTTTCCTACGTTAATATCTAGGAGGAACCCCATTCCTAACTCTTTAAATATTTAATTTCCTTTGGGTCAGTGATCATGACTCCTTTCCGTACACATTTATCGGTTTAAATTGCAATCGTTTTTAATATAATACGTCGTTTTTTGACAGAACGAGCTAATACTCGACGTATTGTGATTCAGAATTCACGGAAGTTACTTCCGGAAGGGAGACAACTCGAAACGATAATATGGAGATTTCCTTCTGGAATAGTATTCCCACAAGGTCTACAGGATAAACCTGTGAGCATACCAAACAAACAAAATAAGGGATTTTTTTATACCGTGTGACACGGGTGCTTTCTTTTCTTTCTTGTGTATAAGCTTCCTATCTAAGGAACACCCCGTACTGGGTAATCAGGAGTATTTACAGGAGTGGGTAAATCAAAGATTTATTTTATATTTTTAAAAGTTAATAAAAATATGGGTTAGAAACAAAAAAAAGAGACAAAGGTAAAAATAATCGATAAATAAAATTGTGTTAAAAAGGTCCAGTAGACGTGCTCTGTACATATGGTGGAAAGGTTAAGAGATAAAAATACCAATCAATTTGGGGTGGAACAATATTCACAGAGGATTAAAAAATGTACATATTTGGAGACATGCAATCTAAAAATCATCTTATCCAATACAAGTAAAAAATAAATACTAGATTAAGTACAAAAGTCACTGAAAGTACATTGTCTATAATATTCATTCCTTGAGTTCACATACTTCCATTTGAATTTCACTTGATTTCTAAATTCTTAGAAGCTGTAAGCGGCAAATATGTATTTTGTAACAGAAGTCTCTAGTCAGTGACTCGATATTCATCTTCTGGGTTTTACTGAGGTTTTGCAGATTGTAGAAAACTGAAAAATCAAGCAAGAGTGCTACAATGTTTTGGTTGATATTAAAGATTTGTTCCCATCCTTTGCAACCTATGATATTTGTGACCAGGGCTTTGAGAGGAAGGAAATACTTCATACGAGTTTCCCTTAAAGCTGGACAGAATGTTAAAACGTGCGTTAAATCTTCGTCCTCCCTATGACACAGCAGGCATGTTGCATTTATCTTGTATTGGCTAAATTTATATTTGTCGGCCTGTACCAAGTATGTACCAGTGAGCATACGAGCTTTGATCATGCTTTTCCGTACATCTAGTAAGCTCTGTGATGCAAATTCCCAGACTGGGTGGACAGTACCTATCTCTAAGATGTTTGTGTTAAGTAAACTCAATGAGGATTTTGACTTTGCCGTTTCTTGTAGTTCATAGGTCCAGTATTTGTTGATTGTGGATCTCAGGATTTTTTTCCATACAACTTTTGAAGGCAGTTTTATACTGGAGTCAAGAATGTTTGGCAGGTTGTATTGTTGTAGCAGTAAAATTGATTGATGAAAGAAGCTTTTAGGATTTTTGGAATTGACGGATATTTGTCTTTTAAGAATTTCCTTTAATTTAGAGTTGTCACAGGCCAGAATTGCATGTAAGAGTGTCAGTTTCTTTCTGTGGATTTCTCCTTCTACCGGTAGGACACCCAATAGTAGATAAATGGCAGGAATAGCCGTTCTTTTAGAGAATGATTGAATTGATCCGAGAGTTTCTTTGTGAAACTTTTCCAGTAGTTCCATTTGAGCTTTGGTAAGAGTGAGGACTTCCAAGCCATACAGGAGTCTAGGCAATACATAGCTTTTGTATATTGTAACGGTTATTTTGGGATTTAAGCCGTTGGTTCCATGTAGACCTGAGTTCATTAGCGCATACTTGGTTCTTCTTGCAGATTTGATGCGATCCTCTATGTTGATATCACATTCCTTTCTAGATGTTCGTTTTATACCAAGATGTACCGTTTCTTCAGAAGCAGAAATTAACTTTCCTGACATGTTCCAGGAGTAAGGCTCGGGATTTTTTGATGATTTATAGTGGATAATTTTGGATTTAGTCGGGTGAATAGTATACTGATGTTGATTTGCATATCTCTGTAGAATGTTAAGCATCACCTGAAGTTCATCTGGATTTGAGCTCAGTAGTGCTACATCGTCGGCACACGTTGGTGCACCACAGTATATTGTGCCTAATATAAAGCCTAAGGAGTTTTCTTCCAGTTCTTTAAGAAGATCTTCAACAAATATTTTATATAGGTGGGTTGATAGAATACCCCCTTGTCTAACTCCTTGTTGGATGTTAAAGCTGTCACTGAATTCACCCTGACATTTAACCTTGGAGGTAAGACCGCTGTAGAAGTCTTTAATTAGTAGCCATATATCAGGGTGTGTTCCACGGTCGAGAAGCTTGTCAAGAAGAATGGTATGTTGGACGACATCAAAAGCTGATTGGACGTCGACAGTTGCTAAATATAAGGATAATGCACTGCTTATTTCACATTTACACTCGGAGATTATTAGACTTGCGAAGAGTGGCCAAAGACCTGCAGTAAATCCCAATTGTAAGTCAGTACCGGAGTTGATAAAGAGTTTGCCAAGAATGCAGAATTCGTGTAGTTTAGAAAGTACTGGAGTCACGGTGATGCCACGGTAGCTATTAACCAGAGATGGATTTTTTTCCTTCTTTAAGACTGGTCAAGATTCCTGATTTGAAGTCTACTGGGACTTTTCTTTCCTGCAAGATTTTATTGAAGATTTTTGTCAGCACTGGTAAAACGGTATGTTGAGCATATTTAACATGCTCTGCAAAGATTCCGTGTTCGTCCGCTGATTTTTCTATGTTTAAGTATTCAATTGCTTGTTTTACTTCCTTTTCTGTGTATGGGTCAATTGATGGCAAATTCTGACTGAAAGTTTCCTCAACTATTTTCTGTCTTATTTGGCAGAGTTCCAGATATGCATTGTCATATGAGTTCTCTTTTGGAAGGCTGAGATCTTCGTAGTAGTTTGCGAAGGCTCGACTTTGATTTTGGGAAGAGAAGTCAAATTTACCGTCAATTTCCAAACCAGATGTTTCCGTTTTAGACTTAGATTTATTTCTGTTAATGAGTTTGAAGAAGAGTTCAGATGAAGGATTGTCCATAATTTGCTCGTATAGCTTTCTCGTGTCAGTTGCATGTTCTTGTCTCTGTTGACTGCGGAGTTTCTTCTTTTCAACTTTGAGATCTTGCTTGCTTTGATGATTTTCCGGTTTGCCCAGAGCTTTCCATTTAGAATATAGTTGTTTGCAGGTTTTGAGATGTTTCCTGACTTTCGGTGAGGCTTTCCATTTTGGACCTTTTAGCTTGGTTATTTTTGTTGGGACTGCCAGATGCGAAGCTTTTAACAGAATAGATGTCAGAGTTTTAATGTTCTCTGAGGTTGTTTTGTCTTCCCTTATGTCTGTTAGTTTTTCTGAGATAGTATCCCGGTACAGTTGTTCATCAATCTCATTCCATTTCAGTCTTTGAACAGTCTTTTTATTTTGATTAGAGAATTGTTCAAGCAGAGGGACAGCAATATTGGTGATCATTGAGACAGGTACATGAGAGGAGACATTAGATGATGTATTTTCCCAGATCTCATGATTACAATAAATATCCTTGTTGTTGGTCAGTATGTAGTCAATTTGAGAAGAAGATTGCCCTGAATGGTGGAAGAATGTTTTTTGTTCACCATAATTTCCGACAGTAGATAGGTTCATTTCCAGTACAAATTGTTTCAAAAGCTGGTCATGTTTGTTATTCCTACTAGTAGCAAGAGTACCATTTAGATCTCCGCAGACAATTACTTGGTGAGTTGATTGATATTTCTCTATAATTGAGTGGATAATATCCAAACAGTCTCCATATTCATACTGTGAATCAGTTTCCCTTGTTGGCATGTAAGTGTTAATTAAGCAGATATTCCAATTTGAGGTTAATAAAATAGCGACAATTCTTTCGTTACCATCTGGAAGTTTTTTAATCTGATTGTTCCAAATTTTTGGCCAGAGAATGGAAACTCCTGCTTGACCTCTAGGAAGTTTGAATCCATCTAGTGGTTCGTTGGAGTCATGACATCTGGTATGGTTTTCCCATTCAGGTAAGAGATTATTAAGGAAGTTAGACTGACACTCCCAGAGGAAGTGTTCTTGGAGACATATGATATGGGAGTTGTCGAGAAGTGAGTGCAGAAAGGATGTATTGGATTTTATCCCTTCAATATTACATGTAGTTAGTCTGATGTTCTCGGTTCTACTAGTAATTCCAGACTTTCCTTTTGTTCTGGAGGTTTCTCCTGGAGGCAGTTGTTCCGAAAAGGGGAATTTGACTTGATGATCCCCGTTCCATTTGGGGATTGAATATTGTCTGTGGCAGAGATTCGGTAAGTTGTTTGATGGCTAGACACCTGAGATTTTTGCGAATGTTCTATTGGCTGATGATGAGTTTCAGCTGTGGTTATGAATTGGTTGCTATGAGGAGGATCCAAAATGATGTCAGCATGTTCTTTGTGTATTTCTAGATTTAAATGGTTGACTATTTCTGAATCAATTGGAGTTGAAGAAAAGCTAGTAGTGATAGTCTCATTTTGTGGCTTTGACATTCTTCCTATGTTTGTGTTTGAAGAAGGTTGAGAAGGTTGCTGGTTCTTTTGTTGGCATCTCCTGTTTGTCCAGCCTCTTTGACCAGTTTCCATTGATACCGCCTGTGGTATGAAATTAGCCATTCTTGCCTGTAGGTTTGAGTTAGGGGCAGGTCTCGTTGAATTCTGGTTGAGAACCTTGTGATTGAGGTTGTGCCGACCTGAGCTTTGTTGAAGATGAGGAACCTGATGTTGAGAGCCTGGATCAGTTCTAAATGCATTAGTGTGGTATATATGTGGCAGAGGAATAAAAGGTGTTGGCATGTGAGGTGCCCTGTTCCCTTGAAAGTCCGGTACTTGCTGGGATGAGTAGGCGTAAATTGGTGGCAACGGATTTTGTTGAGGGATACCTGGGTATCCTGTTGCTAGATGAGAGTTGGTCTGAAATTGAGGTTGAGGTTGATGTTGCATAGAGCCTGGATGGTTGGAGAACTGAGTTTTGCTGTCGGCTGGATGCATGTTCCACTGAGGTAAGAGAGGTACTGGTTGCTGAGGAGGATAATGCGATTGGTGCAGATTGTGCTGAAAAGGAGGATAGTAGTGGCCCGTAGGTCTATTCTGAAGAGATAGCTGAGTAATTAGAGCAGTGCTGATGCTCAAATTTTGAGCAGTTTGATTCTCCAAAATGCGCAATCTGTTTTCCAGTAGCTCATGCTTGTAGTAGGTATCTAAGTGATGAGGTGACCATGGAGAGTTTGTATCGTTCCTATGCCTTGGGTTAAAATGAGGATAAGCATCAATCCTAGAACTGTGGTTGGAGTTTTGATGTGCGGGACCAATTTCAGCCGGATCACTTTGGTGTTTAATGTGATCTTTAAATGTCTGAAGAACAGTGCGGAGTTGATTTACTTCGTTTTCTAAATCAAGAATTCTTGTTCTCTGTGTTATCAGTGTTTGGTCATGCTCTAAATCAGAAGACTTGACCTTTGATTTTCGTTGATTGTTCGATGACCTAGAAGTAGGTGAGATGTTTCTCTTTGCTGATTTGCCCCTATCTGTAATGGGGTTTCTCTTTGAGGAGGTTGAGTCGCCAGAAGTATGAGTCAGAACAGACTTTACCATGGTATCTTCTTTTTCTGAGTTGTTTGCCGACTGATTGTGGGAGCTAGTAATACAAGGATTTAAGTAGGTACCTGTGGGGGATTCCAGAGATGATTTCTGAGCTGGCGAGTCCATACATATGTCCTTAGGATGATCCTCTGTTTCGAGAGAGCTTATGGCAGGTTCAGAACTGGAGGTATTAATTAGTAACTCTTGATTGTTTTCATCAGTTTGTGGAATAAATGTAGCTCCTACATAGAGTAGATCGTCATTGCATTGGTCACAGTGATATTCTAGTTGTTGAAAGGAGTTGATGTGGTCCTCTGTTAGGCCAACGCATTTGTAGTGGAACCAGTTATTGCAAGAGTCACAGGCGATCCTTCCGTCTGGACAGCTTGTTCACAGTTTGGGCATATTTCAACTGGTTTCTTTTTAAGTCCTTCTGTATGATGTTAGATGAAGAGTCTTTGATGATACTTAATTGAGAGTGTATGGTTTTGTTGCAGATGTTCAATTCTGTATAGTGATTCTGAATCTCTGCACAGATTTTGTCAAAAATGTCGTTGATGAAGATATCAACCCTGCCGCCATTAACGGTCATCTTGTTTGTAGTATGATAAAGATTCATTGTAAATTTGAGAAGATTGCCTGGTTGATTATTTGCCTTGCGGTTGAAAATTTTGTAACAAGAGTCAATGTTCAGGTTAGAAAGTTCTACTCCATGCTGTTCGACTACTACAAAACTAAGGTTGAACTCTGGAGATTTAATTAATTGCAGAATTTTTACTTTAATAAGCTCATAGGCCCCAGTGCTGAATTCAATAACAAAGTTTTTTCCAGCTTTCATTTCATAGTGTAAATGTTCCTGTTTACATTTTAAAGTTTTGGTTTCTAAGGCCTTTGGTCTGTTCAACGTGTAGTTTCTATTGTTTACATGTACAGTCAAGATTTCTTTAGAAAATAGGTTTCCTGTAGATTGAGATTTCTTAGACGTTCTGGTTTCCATCTTTCGCAACATGCTGCCGTGACTATAGTGAGGACAGATAGGAAAAACAGGTATAATTCAGTACTGTACCAAACTCTCCAATGTGATCGTGCAACCAAACCAGAAGAGGGATTACAGCCGAGGAGGTGAGATGAAATATGAATGTCCACCAGGTCGGTCTAGCGCGGAAAAACCACACTTACCAATCCTAGATGGACGGAACTTAAAACCCCTGTTTCGGTATAGCGCGGGAAAACCACACTGACCAAGACAGAGGTTTATGCTTATAATAAAAACGGTTAGGTATAGCGCGGAAAAACCACACTGACCCAATTAAACTGTATGCGAGTTTGAGGAGAGATTACACACCACACTGGAAAGCGGGCAGCTACTGAAAAAAAAACAAAAAAAAATAAAAAATAAGCAAAAAGATACAAAGAAAAACAAAATAACAAGAACACTCTTGACTAGTAATTGGTCTAGCTTGTAAAAACAGTTAACCCGTCAGATTATGAAAATATAGAATATATAGCCGATCGATTAAAAGTAAAAAAATAAAAAGATAAAATAAGACAGTCACAAAAATTTATCTATTTAACTATTTGAATTACTTCTGGTTTAAGGAATGAAAGTAATGACAATGTGAAAGTGCCAGAGAGCACCGTTTTATTTTAAACCATGAAACAAATGAACCCGATAAGCTTTGTCCAAGTAGATAAAACTAAATAAGAATGATAAGTTGTAGTGGTTATATAATAATATAGGGTTATTGCATGAATATTGGGGAATATTGTCCCGAGTAGAACTTTATATTGCACGAGCTTGCGAGTGCAATATATGTTCTACGAGGGACAATATTCCCCAATATTCATGCAATAACCCTTTTATTGTATAGCAATATAATATTTGAAAGTAAAAATTGGTTTAAACTAAGATTTTGTCGTTGATGACGTCATGAATTTTGAAAGTTTATTGCACTAGTGCAATAATAGAATTTATTGCACGCTAACTTTTGGTTACTTTCTGTTGGAAATATTATATTGCTATACAATAAAAATAAATATCATAAAAAAGGAATTTAAAAAGAAAATAAATCAGTAAAAATGCGTCTCGACCTACTGTAAAAAAAATGAGGGTTATACAATTTCTAAGAAAATGTGATACTAATACAGCAGTAAAAGATATTACAATGTGTAAATAATGGTAAGCCTGAATAACAGAACAGTATAAAGATATGAAAATGTACACATACAGATACTAACGCTTAAAGTACAAATGTATACCGAGTATTTACTCAACCGAGACAATAGTCTACGAGTTATTTAAAATGATAGAATTAAAGCCTCTAATTTAAAATATAAAATGATAAATGTTGTTTGTTAGGCTTGGGGCTTTGATCTAAGACTGAAAATTAATTTTATGAAAAGTGTTTAAATGAAATAGGACAGATAATAAAAGTATTCAACAAAATATATTTAATTCAGACACCTCAGAATTAAAAGAAAAAAAAATGCCTTCAATGTTTATTTAAATAATCAGAGATTTAACTAACTAATAACAGAGAGAAAGCAGTTTACCACTAGTAGATACTCAAAATGTATGTAGTGCCCCAAAATATGTTTCTTAAACTAAATCTGAGAGACACAAAAAAGAGAATATATAATAATCGAAGATCAACACAACTAAGTATAAATTTGAACTACAGTAGTGAAATTTTTTTTTAATGTTCAATTAAATTGTAATTTTGAGCAGTAGGCTGTGAGTGTAAATATAAATCACTGAGACGACCAGCAGTTAATGAAAATTTGTTGCAGAATTTTTCGCAGCCAGGCTTTTGCAGGCTTTTGAAGTTCTGTATAGATCGTAATTGAAGTCTGGAGAATGTGAATGTAGAGAGGTGTTGATTGCCTTTACTTCTTTGTTGAGCGCGATCACTTGTTGTTCTAAAGTGTGCTCTTGTTCAGAGAATACAGATGGATCTTTGTGGCGTTGTTTGGTGTTCCAATTGATGATAGAATAAAACGGTGTTTCTAGAAAGGTTACTCTACAGTTTGGGTATTTTGCCAGGAGATTGTTGATTTCTTTGTAACCTTGAGTTATTTGCTGAATAATTTCTGTGTTGTTGAAAGAGGAGAGCGAAATATATCTGGTGTTTTTGTCAATGGAGGTAAGGTTGCATGTACCAATCCAGACGAAGAGCCAAATGTCACCGATAAGTTGAATCTCTGTATCAAGGTTTCCTTTGAGCCAGGCTATGGATTGCTGTATGGTCCTGCCTCTTTGACACCACCAAGTTATGTTGCTTTGTTGTGAGTGTACAAACTGGCTCTGAAGTTTGGTACCTTTACTATCTGCTAAAATAACGGGTCTGTGTGTTCTCCGACCTTGAGGTGATTCTAGGCTCTTGTTGCCAAATTTGATAATTTTACTCAACGACATGAACAACAAATTTGTGAAAAAAAAAAAAAATATGCTGAAAATTTAAATAATTAATTTATGTGGAAATTAGTTATTATATATACCCAATAGTTTAATACTATAAGACACAATTGGATTGTTAAAAGTCCCAACCAAAACAAAAACACAAAAAAAAAACCACAATGGCCGCCAATGGCGGGAGCACGGCTACTGGAAAGTGGGAGACAAATTTCAAATAAAATGGGATAATGTACAACTGGGATTAAATTAACAGTGGAAATAGAAGGACTAAAACTTTGGTGAATGAATTAAGTGAGGGGTGCTATACACTTAAATAGATAAAATATCTGTCTGTGAAAAATCTGTGAATTTCTCGAGAGCTTCTCAAGGTGCGTCCAAGACTGCATGTAAACTAAAATCTTCTTATTTTTCTCCGTTGCGGAGGAATTTACTTAGAGAAGAAGCAGAAGGGAAGACTCCATTTCGCCTGAAGGGGTGTTCTACGATGTGGACGACAATTATTTTAATTCAAATAATGCATATGATTTAAAATCATGCAACAACAATAACCCTCAATAGCAGACATACATAGAAAAGATCCTATGAGTTATAAATTAATTAATTGAGTGGGGAATCTAGAGCAACCATTCAATCTTAAACCCCTTGAAGTCAAGAAAACTATACGCACGGGCATAATTTCCAAAAACAAACCCTGGAGCAAGAACGTATATTTAATGTTTATTAAACGACCTAGATGGTTCTCTATTTTTTTATGGAAGTACAATCTCAAATATCAGTTTCATAACGGTAACAGATAATAAAACTCCACTTAAATGACAGAAATAGATTTATCGGAATTCAGAGAACTCTCGCATTTTTATCAAAACTGGGAATTCCCTCTGACGTGTTTCTAAATTTATAAATACACTAAATATAAATACTGTTTAATTCTGATTTTCCGTGTTGTTAAAAACACGCATATAAGTCAAGGGAATTATCAGACATGAAGATTATGAAAAGAATATTATAGGAAAGTTGTTTAAGCTCAATCCCTTTGTTTGTTTTTATCTTTTCAAGCAAGTTAATCATAAGGATCTGAGATGTTCCTTAATGTTTAGAATAAAATGATTGACGTGAGGGCAATGCTCTGAGCCACCGGTATAAGTCTACAGATTGCTTGAAACGATCGTATCCCAAAAACGTAATCATACCCAAATACAGTAGTTAGTTTCTTGTATATTCCTCCATTAATTGTGGAGCACTATCCAAAGGGTTTAACTTTAGCCAATAGTATTCCCAGCAGGTCTACAGAAAAAAAACCGTAATCATACCCAAACATAGTATTCCCGCCAGGTCTACAGAAAAAAACCTGTAATCATACTCAAACATAGTATTCCCACCAGGTCTACAGAAAAAAACGTGTGATCATACCCAAACATAGTATTCCCACCAGGTATACAGATAAAAACCTGTAATCTTACCCAAACATAGTATTCCCACCAGGTCTATAGAAAAAAAACCGTGTGATCATACCCAAACATAGTAATCCCACCAGGTATACAGAAAAAAACCCGTAATCTTACCCAAACATAGTATTCCCACCAGGTCTACAGAAAAAAAAATGTAATCATACCCAAACATAGTATTCCCACTAGGTCTACAGGAAATCATGTAAATTTATATCTTTGACACAGTATTTTCACGAGGTCTGGGAAATTATGTAATCATATATTGACACAATATTTCGCCAGGTCTAGGAAATCATGTAATCATATCTTGGCACAGTATTTTCACAAGGTCTATGAAATCATGTATTCATATCTTGACACAGAATTTTCACAAGGTCTAGAAAATCATGTAATTATATATTGACACAATGTTTCGCCAGGTCTAGGAAATCATGTATTCATATCTTGACACAGAATTTTCACAAGATCTAGGAAATCATGTAATTATATTTTGACACAATATTTTCACAAGATCTAGAAAATTGTGTAATCATATATTGACACAATATTTCGCCAGGTCTAGGAAATCGTGTAATTATATCTTGACAAAGATTTCACAAGATCTAGGAAATCATGTAATCATATCTTGACAGAGTATTTTCACAAGATCTAGAAAATTATGTAATCATATATTGACACAATATTCCAACAAGGTCTACAGGAAATCATGTAATCATATCTTGACAGAATTTTCACAAGGTCTAGGAAATCATGTAATTATATCTTGACAGAGTTTTCACAAGATCTAGGAAATCATGTTAATACATATCTTGACACAGTATTTTCACAAGATCTAGAAAATTGTGTAATCATATATTGACACAATATTTCGCCAGGTCTAGGAAATCATGTAATTATATCTTGACAGAGTTTTCACAAGATCTAGGAAATCATGTAATTATATCTTGACAGAGTATTTTCACAAGATCTAGAAAATTATGTAATCAGATATTGACACAATATTTCGCTAGGTCTAGGAAATCATGTATCATATCTTGACAGAATTTTCACAAGGTCTAGGAAATCATGTAATTATATCTTGACAATGTTTTCACAAGATCTAGAAAATCATGTTAATACATATCTTGACACAATATTTTCACAAGGTCTAGGAAATTATGTAATCGTATATTGACACAATATTTCACCATGTCTAGGAAATCATGTAATTATATCTTGACAGAGTTTTCACAAGATCTAGGAAATCATGTAATTATATCTTGACAGAGTATTTTCACAAGATCTAGAAAATTATGTAATCAGATATTGACACAATATTTCGCTAGGTCTAGGAAATCATGTATCATATCTTGACAGAATTTTCACAAGGTCTAGGAAATCATGTAATTATATCTTGACAATGTTTTCACAAGATCTAGAAAATCATGTTAATACATATCTTGACACAATATTTTCACAAGGTCTAGGAAATTATGTAATCGTATATTGACACAATATTTCACCATGTCTAGGAAATCATGTCATCATATCTTGACACAGAATTTTCAAAAAATCTAGAAAATCATGTAATTATATCTTGACACAATATTTTCACAAGGTCTAGGAAATCATGTATTCATATCTTGACACAGTATTCCCACAAGGTCTACACGAAATCATGTATTCATATCTCGAAACAGTATTCCCACAAGGTCTACAGGAAATCATGTATTCATATCTCGACACAGAATACCTACAAGGTCTACAGGAAATCATGTAATCATATCTCGACACAGAATTTTCACAAGGTCTAGGAAATCATGTAATCATGTCAAGGTCTACAAAAAATACCTTGAAACAGTATTCTCAAACTAAACTTGCCAGTCATACCAAGCTTTCCCAGTCTGATCTGAACAGACATAATTCGACACAAAATTTAAATTATAAACTGAACAGTCATACCTAGACAAAATGTCCCTATTCTGAGCTCAGCAGTCATACCCAGACACAATATCCTTATTTTGTGTGGACTAGTTTTACACAGACACAATATCCCAATTCTGAGCTTAAGAGTCATATCTAGACACAATATCCCCATTAAGTGCGGACTGTCATACCATAACACATTACCCCCTTCTCCCTCATTCTATGCTGACCAGTCATGCACAGACACAATATTCCAATGCTGAGCTGACCAGTCTCATGCCTAGACACTATCTCCATTATGAGCTAACCAGTAATATCCAGACCATTTATCCTCATACAAAGCTGACAAGTCATATCCAGGCACTATATTTCCATTCTGAGCTAACCAGTCATACCAAGACACGTTATACCCATTATGAGCTGACCAGTCTTATCCAGACCCTTTATCCTCATACCAAGCTGACTAGTCATATCCAAGCACTATATTTCTATTCTGAGCTAACCAGTCATACCAAGACACGTTATACCCATTATGAGCTGACCAGTCTTATCCAGACACTCTATCCCCATTCTTAGCTGGCCATTTATACCAAGACACAATATACATATCCAGTACTTTATCCTTATAAGCAGTCATAATGATATATTGTCAAAAAGAATCAAACATTTTCAAACTTTTATTTGCATTTCAGCTGTAATCAAATTACATACATGATTCTTTATATTACCATTTCAACGTTTTACATAACAATCACTAATTCATAAATTCAGCAAGGGAGATAATTACTCACTATAATGTTGTTTTTTTTAAGAATATTATTAAATAATGTGAGAAACTAAAAATTTGTAAGGGTTCCGCGGAACCCAGTGTCTTGCCTACTTTTGCTGTAAATCGCAGGCTCAACAAAAATGAGGAAAAAAATCAATAAAAATATTCCTCTTGATACTATCTTATGATTGTAAGAAGCTTCTGTCCAAGTTTGGTAAAAATTAAGGATAGTTAATGAATCTAATGAATGTTTTGAAAACTTTAACTGCAGACTGTATGTAATGTTAACTGGAAGAAAATCTAAGTCCATTTAAAAGTAAAATACAGAAAAAATGGAGTTATCTTTTTACAAAATTTACTTCTGGATACTATCTTATGATCATAAATAAGCTTCTGTCTAAGTTTGGTACAAATCCAGGATAGTTTAAGAAAGTTATTAAAATTTTAAAAACTTTAACCACAGAGTGAATGTAATGTTTCCCCGCAGAAAAACTAAGTCCATTTAAAAGTAAAATACGGAAAAAATGGATTTATTTTTTTACAAAATTTACTTCTGGATACTATCTTATGATCATAAACAAGCTTCTGTCCAAGTTTGGTACAAACCAAGGATAGTTTAAGAAAGTTATTAAAACTTTAAAAACTTTAACCACAGAGTGAATGTAATGTTTTCCCGCAGAAAAAACTAAGTCCATTTATAACATGTATAAGTAAAATACGGAAAAAATGGAATTTTATTTTTACCGACGCCATGTAGGATCGCTTAGTCTCGCTTTTTCGACTAAAGTCAAAGGCTCGACAAAAATACTTTTTGAAATGTTCTAAAATAAAAAAAGTTGAGGCAAATAATACAATAAGAAAATTAGACATGATTGTTTCCCGTCAAAAATTCAAATTCATCTTGTTTAGGTTTGATATTAGTTACCCAGGTTGATATGACATGTAATATAGAATTTTCATTCATTACTGATTTTATATCTTTTAAATAAATATTTAACAATGATAAATCCAGAAATATCCCTTGAACAAAGATACGCAAGCATAATAAGTGATAAATAATAATATTGTAAAGTCATGCATATGAAACAATATATTTCAATTTGTTTCAGTTGGTTTGTTCAGCTAACAAAAATGAAGCTTATAGATAAACTGAAAAATTCAAAATCTCAAAAAACCCGTTCACTATTCTCTGTGGAAAAAATTGCGGCCTTGGCCTGATTTTTAAAGAGAACTTTGTTATTTGCCAGATTTGACCAATTTCTGACCAATTTCTCAGGTAAAATTAACAAAACAGTTCCCTAAATCAGAAAGGATCAAAACAGTGGTGACAATGACAATTAAGGTTGAACTCGTTTGAATTTAACATTTCCCTGAATGAAGTAACGACTGTGTGGAAAATTTTGTCTGAATGAAAAATAGCATTAAATGATTATCTTTAACCACAATATGAAAGGACATATGATATAGAGTTAAATAAACTCATCAAAGATACCAGGATTTATTTGTTTTTCATTTTAAATTTAAAATTAAGCAGTCAGATTTTTGTTTTTTAATATAAATGTCTTTCTCCCTTTTTTTTAAAAACAAAGTAAATCAAAAATATTTTAACATAAAACCTTACTTTTACATTTGGATATTTAGGGAGCTTAAACATAAAAAGACTGTATTTTTAATAAGAGAACCAAACTTTTCGAAAAGGAACAAATCCACCATTTCTTTCAGTTTAATAATATGTATTCTATGAGAATAGAGAGTTGATTTTATCAATAATCTGTTCCTCTGCTAATGATCTCTTTACACGTTGGTCTTAATAATATCGTGTGTTCATACTGAGCTGTATAACATCCTTTAGTGTCACAGAGGGGCGGATATGCATCAATGATTCCCACATCTGTAAGGTTCTTTAGAGCTATCAGATACTTGCTCTGTCCTAGTCGATCTAACCAACGTCTACAGAATGCTAATGTTCCAAAATTCTGGTTGATACAATTCAGTAATTGTTTAGACTTCTGCACTCTAAAAAACAGAATAAAATGTTACAGTTTATTGGTTTTTTTTAAATATTTTGTAACATTTAAGTAAAATATAGCTAATTAAAACTCAAGAACTGAAAATTCATTAAATTTTGAAGGATGTTAATTTTCATGGAGTTAAGAAAGATGTCAACCTATCCATGAATTCAAATTCACTTTCAATTGACATAATTTAATTTAAGAGTTATTTGTCGCCTTTATACAATGAAGCCCTTGTGAACAAATTCAACTTGTTAAACTGGACAATAGATTATAGAAAAATATATTTTTTTAACAATTTTAATTTGTTTAATGCTTGTATAATTCATCATAACAATCTATTACAGATCTTTATCAGACTTGATGGTGTTTTTTTTTAGAGATTTTTTAAATAGCTCTAAAAAGAATTTTAAAAGTGATGGCAATAGCTTACAGTGCAGCGCATTATTGGATTCCACGGAAAGTATTTGAAATAAATACAGTAAATTTATACAATACAATATTCTGCGTTACTCAATATTATTGCTATTTTACGAAATTTTACTTTGATCTTGCTGACTGATAATTTCCTTTCTCAGTGGAGTCGAGTGATATGAAAAATTATCACTAGAAACTAAGCGCTTCTAATGACAATGTCATCATAGGTAAAATAGCGATAAACTGATTAGCATTGGTCATCTCAACTGGATTGCTTTTCTCACTTTCGGCGTACCATCTCAAGCGAGAAAATCAATCTCATCAAGATGATTAACAATAATCTATAACCATCATACATTAAATGAAAATATAATTCTTAACAAAATATCATGTATATCACCTACCTCAAAGGAACATGTCCAGCTTCAAAGTTCTTCATGTAATGAGAAGTTTCCATATCATCATGAACAACACCTTTACCTGTACTGCCAAAAGTTTCTATGGCATAAAACTCCATTTCCTGTAACAACGAAATTTATATTATTTGTATGTAACACACCTTTTGATACTGGTGAATAATCGTGTCAAATTTGATTGCTGAACTCAAGAAGGGTTACAACAATTATCAAATTATGATAGACCAATGCACACACTGACTTCATTTATCTTAGACCTTCTGCCTGCAAATCATTCAGGCCGTTATTAATAAAAATAAAGAAACTATACAACTAACAGTCCAAAATCAGCAAGAGCTACTTCATTTAAAGACAGAACTATATATCAAAGCTAGCTTGACACTAGAAACTTTGGTATGCAAGTTTATAAAAAGTAGTCTTGATTGGCTTGCATATTTTACAGAGTTAATGTCAATGATTGAGAAACCTGAGGACAAACGTAATCAAAACAAACCTCTAATGCAATATAGTTTTAAAAATTTTGAATAAATTAACCAGAAACCATTTTAGGGCTGACAACAACAGTAAATTTTCCAAAAAAACAAACAGCAATCACACATTAAGGACTTGTATAAGACAAGAGTCAAAGGATTATATTTCGGTGGTCTTTAAAAAAAATTCAACATTTGTTACAAAAGCTAGTTTAGACAAGTTTTAAGTATAATGTCCTACTGTTCTTGACAAAACAATATATGAACAAACCTCCATCCTTGTAGCTTCACCTCCTTTGACTATTGGCACGGTCTTTCCTGCATGTATTCTGTATGGACTTATAGAGTGACCATTTAAATTCCTTATAGACTTGACTGAAAAAGGAACAAAGTATATTATCTTGATTTATATTCAACTGAATACAAATTAAAATGAATGGACAATGTTTTTCTGTTGACATACTGATTTTGAAAAATATATTGCTGTAGTATTGTAAAATAAAATTGAGAATGGAAATGGGGAATGTGTCAAAGAGACAACAACCTGACCATAGAACAGACAACAGCAGAAGGTCACCAACAAGTCTTCAATGCAGCGAGAAATTCCTGCACCCTGAGTGTTATATGTTTAACCAACATGGAACTTAAAAGAGAATCAAATATGTATATATATAAAGTCTATACATCTGGTGAACACATTCTTTTCAATTTAACACTGGTTTTACTTTTTAAATAGATAACTTGTAAATTATAACATAACTAAGCAAAACGAAAATCATTGTTTTTGTTGTAAAAATATCAACTCTTCCAAATGATCTTTTGACATAAATTTTTAAGTCATGGTGGTATCGCATCTTCCAAAATCTATTCCTATAACGTATTGTTAATGAGAGAAGGGGCACAGCTAAAAACTGACAGATGAACAAAGAGATTGGAAAATTAAAGGCTGCACTGCTTTGGCAGACATGGCAATTTTAAACCCTTGAGTCATATTTGTTAAAATATTTAACATACTTTATAAGATAATCACTGTATCATCTCAATTACTGATGACTTTGTTAAACCAGTGTTCCATAGGGCGTTTTCAGAGGGTGTGGCGGTGCCCTTTCCCCGAGTGCCGCCCTGTGCCCTTTTTACAGTTTCCTTGGCGCCCTGCCTTTTTTGAAGTGCGATTGTATATTATTTTGTTCGTATTGATATGATCGGCAAATTACTTAATTTTTTTTTTAAAGGAAAAGTTAATGACTTTGTTTACGACCCCCAGCTAATCCAACGGTTACAGCTGGTGTCATAATCTGTTGTTATAGGTAATCCGTTAATCGGATGGGTCAGTGTTCTCCCCAGGCCGTTTTAGCGTCGCGGTACCGCGACGCTATATTTTTTCACCGTGATGCTATAATAATTCCCGCGACGCTATAATTATTACCGCGACGCTATAATTAATTTGAAGATGCTATTTTACTTGTCCTCAATTTTAAACTTTCATCTATTATCGATAATGATCATAAAAATTATATCACCTTTAATTGTTATTCCTTTAAGTCGGACACTAAAGGCAATTAAGAGATTAAATAGCTAGGTGTTAATTGCCCTCAGGGTGATAACTGTTTGGATGCGAATATCCCAAGCTGACACTTGATACACGACTAATACCACATGTCTGCAATAACCAATTTCGACATGGAAAAATGCAATCACAAAACAATTCGAAATCTAAGTTTTGTATTACGAAACTTCAAAGATTGAAACGATTTTTTTTTTTTTTTAAAAAGGTCGTTTATTTGTGCAACTCTCCAAAAATTACTTCCTTTCTCTTCCGGTAATACAAGAGCGAGAATTTTGGTTTAGAGCTAAAATAAGTTTAATACTTCTTTAAAAAGTTATCATAAAATTGGCTTAAGTTTATGTTTAATCCATTTAATGCATTAAAAGCGTCTTATTCATTCACAATCTCTTGTCAAACAATGTTAATTCTCGGACTAATTTTCGTAAATTTTTCTACGGCCGCCATTGCACATTTTTGTGTAAACTACGGATCGGAACCGGACCAGATATGACAAAAATCCGCATTTTCACGATAATGACAACAGATGGACAGTAGACAGAAAAAATATACCAAGAGAGAAAACTACTCTTAACAGACTATTTGTTAGATAACTTTGTTAAAAATACATATCATTTTAATGTAAAAATAAGAAACAACTGGAACTAATTCATTAAGTGCCATGAAACAATGAATTTCATAAACATGATAAAAAAAAGTTTTTAAATTGATTTTTTTTTGCTACTTTTGCTACTTTATCTTTACTTTATATACTATAAAAAATAGTTAATTTTGTGTACTAGTTATTTAGTTTTGTATATACAGGTTGATCTATAATGAACCATTCATTCATTTGACTTATTGTTGGGTAACTGAAACCACATAATTATTTATTTTTATTTGGCACAAGAGGAAAAAAATAATTCTATAAAGAAAACATAAACTGAAACAACTGTTTTTGTGGTTATAGTTTAATTGTATTCTCAGTTATGAATTGAACAATAAAAACTAAAACATATTAAAAAAATAGAGCATCAACGCGACGCGACAAACGAAATAAAAAAAAATACAGTTATTTTGATTTACGCAAAATGTGATGCTATCCAAAATTTCTGGGGAGAACACTGTGGGTCATTAATGATCATCAACAATTATTCATTCAAATATAATCAGTCAGTCGGCAATTATCTATGAAGAAATGTGCATACAACATCTTGGGCACAATTTGCAATGTTTACCGTAGTTTCATGGAGAAAATGTAATGACAGAAAGTTGAAACCACAAACAACTCGTGGAAGACATCGTTTCACTTGTTCTCTGGGAAATAAATAGGAAATTCAGACGTATTTATCTTTGACTGCCATCATTTTTGAAACGAAAATAACAAAATCGGCTGCCATATTGTAAACATATTGTTGATCATATTTACATCTTCTACGTACTGTTTATAATCCTCCAAAGAAGGAGCACACCCGAATAAAGAAAGATAACTTAATCTGATTTTTTTCCTAGCATTGAGTAACCCACTTAACATATTCTGAAATATGTCTTCATACTTCTTTCTTAAGAATATATATGTTTAGGTATTTTAAGTTATGGGAAAAGTTAAAGAGGGTCTTAGTAGCAAATTTTCACTGTTGCTATATCCTAACATTGTGCATTTACTGGGCACAGCTGTTTTGTGCTGTATTGCCATTAAGCACAGCAGAGGTAGAAATGTGAAACTGGTAAAGTGTGTCAGACCATAGAAACAGAATGAAGCAGGACACCTTTCAAAACATGCTGCATATAAAGCTTATAACTTTGTCAAGCAATGATTTAAAAACTTTTGTGACAAGCTGCTTGACAAGTTTTTCAGCCTAAAAAGTAGAAAGATAGAGTTCTATATGGGCTTATGATGTAGTTTTTGTATAACCAGTGATTTCAACGAATAAACACAATGTTTGATTAATATCTTTATTAGAACATGCCCTGTTCATATTATCATATCACGCATAAAATGCCCTTTTTCAGGATTGGCATCCTGCCCTTTTGAAATCCTAGCTGGAACACTGTGGATGTTAAGCAACCAACAATTAATCAATCATTTGGCACAGAAATATCAGTTTGAGGGCATTACGATTCCCAATCAAAGGAAATTTGTCTTAATGTATATGGCAACTGTTGCATATATAATATCAAGTAACTAACACACTATCTAACATAATACCTGGATAAGTTTTTCCATCCAGTTCAATTTCATAAGATTCCATGACCTCTTGTATAGATTCTCCAATATCACATAATCTAACATCAATACCTGCAGCCTGAAATTGTAATCTTAAATTGTCAAATTCTGAACAAGACTTATTGTTGCATGATTGATTGATTTTCATTTCTTTTCGCTATTCTTGAGGCATTCCAATCATGTATTCAAATTATTTCAATCTAGGCAATTTTGCTCCAAACACAGAATGTTTTACAAAAAAGAACAGAGTTACTTAAAAATTAATTTAGCTCTTAAATGAGTAAGTTAAAATATGAATATATGAATGTTTTTTTTAAGTATCGATCTGGTTTAAGTGCAATAAATGGTCACCATTTCCAAAGAGTCCTAACATAAGTACATTTTTTGTAACATAATAATGAAGAAGAGCAATTATACAAGAATAATTTAAAAGGAGTAGGTCCGGTAAGGGCCTATTTTGGCCCCAAATTTCAGTTTCATCTAACGAGATATTTAGGACACTTTTTAAACACTTAAGTGTCTATTTCAATTGATTCGATTAGTTTATGTTAAAGATTTTAACTGATTCAGTCATTAAAAACGCTCCGATTAAAGCTTAAATATGAAAAATCTATCAAATATGCCAAAAAACGTCACTTTTCAGATGGTTTTCGTCAAAAATGAAAGTGGCCGCATCTGTGTTCATCCTCAACCTTTATATATGTTATGTATTATCATCAAATACAACTTACATTTCAATATTATGAATGAACACGAATGCGGCCACTTTCATTTAAGACGGAAACCGTCTAAAATTTAACTAAAATGCTATAATTGTGAAGATTTCAGTAATTTAGCATGACTTTATGATGCTAGTACACAATATATGTGCATTGTATTGTCAAAAACAGCACATATTTATGTAGCAGAAGCATTCTACTTTCCAAAAAATAACTAAAAGATTACATTTTCACAATTTTGCAAAACTGCTTAATTTTGGGGCCAAAAAGGGGTCTTACTGAACCTACTCCTTTAGGTACAATATTTATGGAACATTTATGTTGATGGTTTTACACATTTGAATAACTTATAAGAATAACATACCTTTATACCTGTGTTTGTAGCATCTTTTACTGCTTGTAACAAACGGTCATATTTAGGATTGAAAGACAATGTAAAAGCACAGTCAATAATTCTACCTGAAAGGACAATTGTATCAAAATTGTTTAGATCAAAAGTTGACTGTTGACAGAATAAACATGGATGAAAGGAATAAAAGGAAGTCTTATCAAAGACGTTCAATTTATTTTAAACATAAAAATAAGTAGGTGTGGTATGATTCCGATGAGACAACTATCCCTTAAAGTTCAAATGAAGTGGATGCAATTAAATATAATTTCAACAATTAGAAAAATCCATACTGTATATTGGACAATAAAATCCCCTTCTTCTTCTTTAAGGTCAACAAGGCTTCAATACTGAAGAATACATGTTGTTGCACATGACAAAAATTTATACAAAATTCATAAAAATAACTTATAACAATTGGAGTGTTTGTATATACAGATTGTGATTAAAAATATTATAAAACAAGACCACCTTGGTTCACAGAAGTGATAATTTATATCGTTTTAATCTTATGTATAAGCTCTTACCATTAATATGTGTTCCAAAGTCTATTTTACAAACATCATCATACTGTAACACTGTAGGATCTCCAGCATTAGGGGTATAGTGGGCGGCACAATTATTGAGTGAACAACCTGTAGGGAAAGCTAATCCTGCCTCTAAACCTTTCTCATTAATCGTCTTCCTCGATATACCCTCCAGTGTCTCACTAAACATCATACAAATATAGTATTATTTCTGGGTAAAAGTTCATCAAAAAGATGTTTTACATTTGCAAATATTCCATTTTCAGATTCTATTTATGTCTCTTTTAATTTTCAAAATAGTTCCTGACAATTTTCTTATCTGTTTTCACAATAGCGAATGTTGATTAAGATATTGAATCAATTAAATAAATTCAGAAAACTGCATTGGATAACACTGTCAATTTCATAGAAGAGGATCTGCTGACTATTTTTCTAATTCTTTTCCAACAAGTAAAGGATTTCTCAAGATAAAAACATGTATAACACCATTTCATTATTATTTGATTTCATAGCTTAACTAGTTAAAACTCAATTTGTTTACATAAAATCTCATATAAAGCTTAAAATATAAATTGCACATAATTTATAGTTTAATTTTAGAGATGCAACATATCTAAAGAATTCACAAATGTACTAAAAATATTACCATAACTCTAAAATGGCACAGTTTATATGTATATCAATAAAATGTTTATACTGAGTTGAGTTAAAAACTTACCAAATTTCTATCATGGTCTGACCTGGCTTTATATAATTTTGCATATATTGTCTTGTCTGTAAAAGTAGAAATTTGACTTTATGTTAATTTGGTGACAACTGGTTTTTTTTCATTCATTGTTAATTTTCTTTTTTAGCTGAGCTAACAACTTGCTGATTTGATTCCAGCAACTGTATACAAATACTATCCTTCACTGTGCAAAAAAATATAGCTTTCTTTTGTACATTGATTGTTAATAGTTTAGAACAAGAATGTGTCTATAGTACACTAATGCCCCACTTTAAGGGCATACAATACAGTTACAGGGGAGGTAATGACGTTGCTAATGTAAAATGTTATTTTCGTGAGGTCAAACTGTGACATATCGGAAAAGATGCATTTTTCTTGATTTTTACATTTAAACTGTTTAATTTGAAACGAGGAAGGACTATTTTTAAAACGAATTCTGTTTCATTTTCAAGTTATGTGACCAATTTTATAAAACTGTAAATAGAGCATTTTTTTAATTTGATAAATTACAGCAAAAAATGACGTTTTTTTTCTTCAATATACATTTGATAAATATGAGTTATTCTGAAAAATCATAATTTTTAGGATACTATAAATGAAAAACAAATTAACAAAAATTTATGTTACTTTAAACTAAATTTATTTGCATCTACTAATTTTCAACAATAATCATTTATTTATTCAAATAAGAATGCTTCACAGTTTTACTGTAAATATGATTCATTGTTCTATCACAATGAACTCAAGATATAATCTTTGCACTTTTGGATGTGAATTGAATTCCAATGAATAAATCAATTGAATCGCATACGAAAACTCTGTGTGCTTTAGTGTTGAAATTGATGCACATGAATTAATGTCAAATGATCATGAAGTGTTTGACAGTTAAAATGAGTTTTGCACAAGTTGCTAGTTTTCACAGTTGTACCTGTGAATCCAGTGGGTAATCATATTTTCCCTGGTACCACAATGGAAGCCGGATTGGTTAAAGGTCAGATGAAAGAAAAGCAAATGGGTACCCCTCCCCCTCTTCTATTTTGCTTGATTATCATTTTATTTTTTTCTGTCATACTTTATACTTGCTTGTATATTTTTGGTTATCTTACAATAATACTTGCGCCCATCAGAAGGGTTCAGTATTGGTAAAGTTTGACAGTTCAACGTACAATATAGATTCCTTTGGTCTTTAGTGTATAGCTGTATCATGGCTATCATACCACACTGCTCTAATTTTTTTTTATAATATCCAATATTCTAACATACTTACAAGTCCTTGACTTCAGGATGTTTCATTATTTCCCCTTCAGGATAATTTCCATCAGGAAAAAGTTCAGATATTGGTATTGAAGGCGGATCTGTCTGTTGTTTACCACCTAAAAAATAAACATTCTCTTGTGTAAAAATTATTTATCAAATGTATACTGTAATACAAAACTGTGGAAGTACCATTATATAACATTTGATATTTATGTAATGCATATAAAAAACTTATCTTTTTTTATTGTGTATCTATTATCTCCCCTTTCACTTGTAGTAGATATTTAAAATTACATTACCTGTATACACATTTGTTATATATTCCTGTTATGTTTTGTTGCTATTTTAGCAGTATTTTTAAAATTGCTATTCAGTGCAAAGCGTGGCTAGCCATTAAACCAGTTTCAAACCATCATTTTTCTAAGATGTCCAGTACCAAGTCAGTATTATTGTAGATGTTATCGAATTGTTCGATTCTTTGTATGTTACATTGACATTTGTTTTTGTTACACTTCATTGTTTCTGATGTTCCTTTATTTTCCTCTAATAGTTTATGTGTTTCCCTTGGTTTTTTTTTGTAACCTGATTTTTTTTCTCTCAATCCATTTATTTCTTTTGAACATTGGTATACTATTGTTGACTTTAAATATTTACAAGTGACTGAAGTCTTTATCCACATATTTCAAGCAATATAACAGGCAGATGCATATAGTGACAACTATATACTACCTATGGCATTTCCACAGAAAGAACAAACCTGTTTTTAAGGGTCATTAAAAAAATCTTTTAATTATTTCTGAACTGACCTCCTTTTTTCTTCTTTTTCTTTTTCTTAGTTGCTTCTCCTGTAGCTTGAGCTTTAAAATATCAATATTGAACAAAACATATAAATAAAAACATTTATTGATGTGAAAACATTATTACTTCAAGCAACAGCCTATCTAAACTAGTTTTTTCTTACATTCATTAGTTTCATTATTAAAGCAATGATGGGCCATAACTTCTAAAAGGAAAAAAAATTGCCAGACCATCCTTGACCTTTATCTTTCGTCAACAGGACATCTCTTTATTTTCTCATGCCTCTATTAAATATTTAGCTGTTGATCTATATAAATAGGCAAGTATATGTCAACAGACATTCTAAATAGTTATACATGTACCTGGTTCTCCATTCTCCAGCTTCTGATTACTTAATTTGTCGTTCACCTCATTTAAGTCGTCATCTTTCTCACCATCTTCTGTGTTATCAGTTTCTAAAATATTATACATGGTTGTATGTACATTATAAATATAATAAAAGAATATTAGGGAATAATAACAACATGTACAAAAATCATATGTAATTGGATGCTTATTTGACTATGGTACCAAATTGATTATATTGGATGCTTAGTTGACCAGGTACCAACCAATTAGTGCTTCTATTGGCCATATGCCACTATAATTGATATCATCATGACAGTCTTCACGCTGAGTGGCAGCCCAGGCTTGTAAAATTGCTCTCAGGCCTGTGAAAATCATGTCTACAGGCCAACAGAATCGAACTAAATATTTTCAAAAATTGAGCTCAGGGCCTGTAGATTTACCAGTTCATTGTAAAGACTGCCATGCTACCACATCTCCTTTTTTTAAACTAGCAGATAATTAAAATAAGTTGATCAAACAGCGTAATCTTTAATCTCAGAGCAAGAAGCCTAATGAGTACTGTGCCAAAGATTTGGTGATCCAAACATGGCTGGTGCTAGACGTATTTACACTGGTATCCACATTTGTCATCTATTATATATATAGAATCACACATTTTTTTGTAATAAACTTTGACATCACAATTAAATTATTTGAGGTCATAATTAAAAAGTGATTGTTGCTGATTTTCACAAAATCATGTTTTAGAGGTTTTTTTTTACATTCACGATCATGCATTCGTGACAAACAGGTTGGGAACAAACCCCCATGTATGGTGATTATACCTGTATAAAGGGATAAAATTTTAATCAAAATAGGGCAGAATGGCATTCTCTACAGTTGATGCACCATATAGAGGGTTTGTTCCCAACCTGACAAAGGGTCAAAATCATGCTATGGTTTTTTTGGAAAAAAAGTTTGTTTCCAGTTTTTGGAGAAAAAAAAATTTTTGTTTTTGATTCTGAGAAAAAAAAATTGTTTGTTTCACCCTCAGCTGCCACTATATGTAATGCTAAAATTGAAAGAAAAAAATTGTTTTCGACTTGTCGTGAAAAAAATAGATTGTTTTTCGCTGCAGAAAAAAAAAACCATAGCCCCCCCAGAAAATCAAATGGTTGCTGCCTTAATTTACACTAAAAATTAATGACAATCAATTTTAAGGGACATACTGTTTTCCGTCAAAATGTCAAGCTTTGTTCATGACAGTTGATTGAATGGAAATTATGGGGAAATACATATTAAACTATAGTTTTATTACACATGCTGTACACAATGTCAATTACCAGCTTTCTTTTTCTTCTTCTTCTTCTTTTTCTTTTTGACAGGGTCGTCATTTTGATTTTCAGACACGTTCTCGATAAGTTTATCATCTACCTCACCATTAACAGTTTCTGAAACTACAGTTTCAACTTTATTTGCAACTACTTCAGCCATGCTAACGTTCAGGGTTTGCTTGCTTTAAAAAAATAAATATGCCGGAGAAAACGAACATGTCCCCTTTTTTGCTTGTTCAAAACTGGAGTACGTATGAAATAAACAAGGATATGCTGTTTGTTAACCGTCATATTCAAACTTTAACACTTCAACACATTTAATAGCATTTATGTCAAAGTTTTATAGAAACACAATCACGAGAAAATGTCTTTGAAAGGTCGTGCAAAGTTGATAAGGGGGTTATTCATAAAAAGGTATTTAGTGATTCCTTGATGACAAATATGTCCATCCAATCAAATTTCATTTAACATAATTGTTTAGGCTTTAGCACCAAGATGGATGCGCCCAGTGAATACTGATTTAAATCAAGCAAATGTTTTTCTGTTTCTGAGGATTGAGATAAATCATAGATGTAACGATGATTTTAACACAAATCATTTCTAAGGTGCACCTTTTTGAAAATGTGTGAACTAACCTTCTATTACTGAGTTCTATATAATTTTTACCTATACACCCAGGAACATATGTTAGATAATATTTAGGTGTTCACTTTACTGCATCTGGAAGTTTTCATCTAGCTAAAACTGAACTTTATAATAAGGCTCTTAAGGCCTGCTATAAACTTAGAAAGGATTTTATCAATTTGTCTCCTGGAATAAAATCTTGTGTTCATATTTTTGATCATACCCTTAAACCCATTCTGTTATATATTTCAGAGGTATGGGGAGGTTATAATGTCTCTTGTAATAAATTACAGTCTTCCTTATTTAATCTTGAAAATGTTTTTAAAAATCTTAAGTGTGAGAATCTCCATCTTAAATTTTCTAAATTTATACTTGGTGTACACAAAAGGAGTGTCAATTTTGCTGTATTATCAGAACTGGGACGTTTCCCCTTACATTATGATATTGTAAAGTCAATTGTAAAATACTGGTATAGATTTGAAAATCTTACAACTGAATTCAGTCTATTGAAAGATGCTTATAAATGCAGCCAAGAGCTTCACAAATCTAACATAACTTCTTGGTTCTCATTTGTTAAAAAAGTATTAGAAGTTTTTGAAATTAAACAAGAAGTAAAACATTTCGGACAATATAAATTTTTGAACATATCTAGTAAATTAATTCACACTAAATATATTAGCAATTGGTATGCTAGCCAAAATAAAGCTTCTGATGGAAAACTGTTTAATTATGTGAAATTTAAGCAGAATTTTGGTTATGAAAATTATCTTTCTTTAATTAAGAACTTTGATTTTAGAAGATCTATATGCAAATTACATATTTCTGCTCATAAGCTTCAAATTGAAGTTGGTCGTTTTTCAAATATTCCACGAAATGAAAGAATTTGCAAAAAATGCTCCTCTGGCTGTGTTGAAGATGAAATCCATTTTTTAACTAACTGTGAAAATTTTAAATCGGATAGAGATGCTCTCTTTGACTTTGTTTGCCAAAGAATTCCGAATTTTTCTACACTTGATAATCAGCATAAATTTATTTATTTATTAAACTGTGAAGACAATCAGGTCCTTAATGCTGTTGGTAAATTTATTAAAGTGAATATGAGTTAGTAATTGTATTGTAACTGTATGTAAAAAATTGTTTGTATCTATGTATCTATGCAAATCAATATTCTGTTGCCTTATTCATGTATGCTCTGTATGCCCCTTGTGGGCCCTTAATTGGAAATAAAATATGTTCTGTTCTGTTCTATACTGTTCCCAGATACACCTTACCACTTCTAATTTACCTATACACCTTATCACTCCTCAGCATGCACGACTAACTTGTGCGTAGACCAACCAGTCACATGATAGCTGTAAGAAATCTGTGACGTACCAATCCATATTTGGAAATACAGATACAGATGCATTGCTATTCTTACTTACTTATAGTTACTTACTTAATATGAGGCAGGCATTACCTGTAAATGTGGACGAAGTCTGTATGAATTATTTTTTTGTAACTTTAATATTTGTTAAAAAAAAGAAACGGAAATACCGTAATACGTTTTGAGTTCATTAGTACAATGAAAATTTCGGGAAAATTTTCCCCATTTTTTATTTTTTTTTTATTGATTTTTCTACTGTTATTGGGGACCTCTTCACCAAAATAGTAATTAAATTTTTTTCTAATACTTTTTTGTCCGTGACTTCCTGATATTTCTGCTCTGTAGTCATAATAATACATGTATATCTCTTCGTCTGACCAATATTTGTCTAGTCGGTTTTCGAAGGAATTTATGGATGGTGACTTTGTTATTTTATCTGGTAGTTTGTTCCAGGTTTTAGCAATTCTAACAGAGAAAGAGTGTTTACGGATATTGGATTAGAATCTTTGAGGAACGACTTTATTACTGTTGGTCCTGCTACTACATCTTTGTTGAGAATCGTCTACCTTTCTTAAAAATGAGCTTACTTCTTTGTCGTAGTAACCATTCATTGTTTTGAAGGTTTCAATCATGTCTCCTCTTATTCTCCTATAGGATAATGTTGGTAGGCCTAGTTTTTTAAGTCTCTCTGGGTAGCTCATGTCTTTGAGACCTGGTAATTGTTTTGTTACCCTTCTTTGGACAATATTTTGTCAATATCTTTCTTTTTGTATGGGGACTAGACTGAGCTGGCATAATCTAAGTGGGTTCTAACCATGGTTTTGTATAATGGCATGAATGTCTCGATTCCCAAGTATTTAAATGTTCTTCTAAGAACTGCGAATGTGGAGTTTGCTTTGTTCATTTTTTCACTAATGTGGTTTTGGAAGGTGAGTTCTGAGTCGATAAGGACTCCTACATGTATATCTTTTCCCTCTTTAACTTGTGCTATGGGATGATTTAGTAGACTATAGTTTGATGGATGGTCAGTGCTATTAGCAATGATTAGATTTCTTACTTTTTTTCATATATTTACATTTTTCCGGTTTTTTTGTCTGTCATTCTGGGTTTTAATTATTCTGAAGATCTTTGTGTCATCTGCAAATAAAAATTAACCGTCCAACGTGGGGCATTTTTAATTCGTCTGCTATGTTTTACTGGACAGGATTCCAGTCACTTGGGCACCTGGTAAAATCGGCACCCAATTGAGTGAATTCATCAATTCGTCACCTTGTCAAAAATTATATATATGTCGTGTACAAGTTGCGATTTTGTACAGGTTATAACATGTACAAAAATATTGTACATGTTATAACTTGTATAATGCAAAAATACAAGTTATAACATGTACAAAAGTACCTCATACATGTTATAACCTGTACAATATATTGCTTAAAAATGGTTTTAACTTGTACAAAATCGAAAAATAAGGATATTTTTCTATTATCGCAACAGATGATATTGACCGCAATAACATTTTCATAACTTTTGTATTATTCCTTCATGTTAGTGTGTTTTGTCCTTTTTTGATACTGTTAATGTCCAGGGGTCGGTATTTCGAAGCATACCTAAGACCTGTCATAAGATATATCTTAGGACAGGTCTTATGATCCTCTTATGACTATCTATGGACATATATTTATTTGATGAATTATAATTGTGAGTGTCCACTTTGAAGGCAATAGTAAAATACTTTCTTTCTAGTTGACACTAAAAGACATAAGAGGATAGCCAGGGTAGATGTGTCTACAAATAAAATTAGGAATTGAAATGGGGTATGTGCCTAAAAGACAACAACCCGCCCATGGAGCAGACAACATCCAAAGGCCACAAATACATGCTTTCAAAGTAGAGGATATATATTTAAAACACCAAATTGACATTCGCCACATGCAATGATCTTATAGTTTATAAACAAAAATTGAGTCATAAATTTACATAAGTCATGCTGAAGGAAAAAAATGTTGAAGAGTAGATTCAAAGATATTGATAATGAAGCGTGGGCCAATGAAAACTATTTCAGCTTTCTCTTGCTTTTACAGAGTAAGCATATAAGACATTATTTTATTCTTTGCATGCTATAAAAACAAGAGGGATGAGTATTTCCCAAAATTATTAGGAATTGTTCTTAAATTTTTTGGAAGAATTTAGTTACTAGTATCTAATGTAATTGTCATTGAGGAATGCAAGCTTTTAGTAAATAGTTTCACACTTATTTAAGCCATGATGGACTGCATAAAACATACATTATAATGCAATTATTTTGTATCAATGGTTCTGATTGGATGACAGTTAGCGTAAAATTCTCTATCTCCTTGTCTGTAACTAAGGAAGCCAACATTTTGAATTGCTGAATGTATTGACATGTAATTTCTACAATAATAAGCCAAAAAACTCATATGTTGCACCTAAAAATCTTTTTTTTATCAAATTTTATTACATTCTGAAGCGGCACAGAAGACAGAAAACGCCCGTTGTTTATATTTGACGCTGGGAGCATACCTATGACGTCACCTAGAGTAGGGACCAAAGAAGATAACATCTTTTTGCGGAATTTTCTTCAATGAAGATTTTACACTGAAATAATGATTGCAATTTAATTATGAATTTGTTTTGCATTAGAACAGAGATAACTGTATTGTATTTGAAGCTTTGTGGACGTCCATCGGTAGTTTTACTATCGCAAATACCCCTTTACCTGTCTCCGCGTATACAGTTATATCTTAAATTACATGAAAACACATTTTACCAACAAAAGTCATGAAACATATATTTCTGAAACTTTGTGATCATTGTCCTCTACAGAAGAAGACGCGTTCTAGCCTAAATATTGTTGTTCTTTATGCATTGGTGAATTTAAATGTATATTTTACTTCATTAAGATTTATTTTAAATTTTGTACAAGTTAAAACCATTTTTAAGCAATATTTTGTACAGGTTATAACATGTATGAGGTACTTTTGTACATGTTATAACTTGTATTTTTGCATTATACAAGTTATAACATGTACAATATTTTTGTACATGTTATAACCTGTACAAAATCGCAACTTGTACACGACATATATATAAGAATTGCAACAACAACAAAAAATTTTTATTTTCATCATTTCCATGAGAAAATTCACCCATATGATATATATGATGTGCATCTCCCTCTTTAATTTCTCTGCTATACTGGACAGCAAAGCTTTTTGCAGGGGTATGATCCAGGTTTTTGTTTTTCGTTGCAGTATGAGAAACATAGGTATTACAATTTTGTGGTGACGGCTTAATCTACATATATTTGTTTAAAACTTTATATTTCAGTAGGTAGAAAACCTGGATGATTCACACCTTGTGTGCAATACATAAAGCATAATCATAAAGCATAAAAGATTTATTTAAAGTCGGTTATACATATAACAATACAACATAAGCTCTGTAGAGCTTTTATCCGACATACTTTAAGTTACATAAATTCTGTCTGCCATATGTTCATTGTCCTTGACCTCATTTTCATGGTTCTATAAATGTGTGAAATACTCACTTATTATGAGTGATAGGGTAACTCTATTTGAAATGTGGGTTCCTTGCTACATCTGCATGTCCGTCAGGTTGAGTTCTTCTGACCATTGATAAGCCTGTCTCACTTTCAGGGAAAAGTTTTGATTTCAGTAAATTTAAAATGAAGTTACCAACACATCAACTTCACAATTAGGACACATATTTATTGTGATGTAATTTTTTTAATATATGTCAAATTATGATTTCAAGGTCATGTGGACTTTAAAGTGTGGTAGTGCAAGCATGGCATGGTGTCCAATGAATACATATTCTTGTAATGAGTATTTATTTGGTAACAAATGATAACTTCCAAATTTGTTGAGCTACATGTATCTGAAGTCTTATTTGAAAACAATAAATGTTGATATTGAAAAATGAAGGTACACTTTTTGAAGCAATGTCAACTTGTTAAATTAAAATAAGGGTTCTTGTTAGAAATTTAAAATAACAATCTGCCAAAAAAGTAATAATATTTATCTCCTTTATTTTAGGGGGCAGTATTATATTATCAAAGTGAGTGATAATCACACCTAAAATACTCTTGCTATTGAAAGTGAAAAAATCAACCATGAAATATAGGATTTATTTTATATTAGATCTCCTCTTGTAACTATTAAAAAAGTTTTATATTCATTTTTAGTAACAGTTAACAGAAAAATAGACCGAATGAAGAAATCAACAGTGAAACCAAGAGAGTATAAGTATACCGAGGTGAAGGCCGTTCAGCCCAATTCCACAGTAGATGTATATGGTGTTGTCAAATTTCTAAAGCAACCTTTCAAAACAAGAGGGAGAGGTTTGTACAGTAAAGTTAGACAAATGAAAGAAAAGTCCTAAGAACAATAATTTCAAATTTATTGATTGATATTTGATATCTTAATTTTAAGCCTATTTATATGAATATACTTCGCAAGTTTTTTTATTCAAAGTACCATTAAGATTTACCTATTATGTTTGGTTCTTTTGTTCACACAATGTTGTCAATATGATGGAATTCTATGTGACTGTCATACAAGTGAGAGGTTAAGCTAGATAAAAACCAGGTTTAATTCACCTTTTTCTACAGAAGAAAATGCATGTACATAGTCAGGTATATGACAGTTGTTACCCCTTGGTTTGATGTGTTTGAGCTTTTGATTTTGACATTTGATTAGGGACTTTTGGTTTTGAATTTTCTTTTGAGTTCCATATTTTTATTATTTTACTTTCTGGTAGGATTGTGTGTAATTATTAAGTTTGTTTGTTTGGTAATATGTTTTTTTTATACGACCGCAAAATTTGAAAAAATTTTCGTCGTATATTGCTATCACGTTGGCGTCGTCATCTGCGTCGTCGTCGTCGTCTGCGTCGTCTGCGTCGTCGTCGTCTGAATACTTTTAGTTTTCGCACTCTAACTTTAGTAAAAGTGAATAGAAATCTATGAAATTTTAACACAAGGTTTATGACCACAAAAGGAAGGTTGGGATTGATTTTGGGAGTTTTGGTTCCAACATTTTAGGAAATAGGGGCCAAAAAGGGCCCAAATAAGCATTTTCTTGGTTTTCGCACTATAACTTTAGTTTAAGTTAATAGAAATCTATGAAATTTTGACACAAGGTTTATGACCACAAAAGAAAGGTTAGGATTGATTTTGGGAGTTTTGGTTCCAACAGTTTAGGAATTAGGGGCCAAAAAAGGGCCCAAATAAGCATTATTCTTGGTTTTCGCACAATTACTTTAGTTTAAGTAAATTGAAATCAATGAAATTTAAACACAAGGTTTATGACCATAAAAGGAAGGTTGATATTGATTTTGGGAGTTTTGGTCCCAACAGTTTAGGAATAAAGGGCCCAAAGGGTCCAAAATTAAACTTTGTTTGATTTCAACAAAAATTGAATAATTGGGGTTCTTTGATATGCCGAATCTAACTGTGTATGTAGATTCTTAATTTTTGGTCCCGTTTTCAAATTGGTCTACATTAAGGTCCAAAGGGTCCCAAATTAAACTTAGTTTGATTTTAACAAAAATTGAATCCTCGGGGTTCTTTGATATGCTGAATCTAAAAATGTACTTAGATTTTTTATTATGGGCCCAGTTTTCAAGTTGGTCCAAATCGGGGTCCAAAATTAAACTTTGTTTGATTTCATCAAAAATTTAATAATTGAGGTTCTTTGATATGTCAAATCTAACTGTGTATGTAGATTCTTAATTTTTGGTCCCGTTTTAAAATTGGTCTACACTAAAGTCCAAAGGGTCCAAAATTAAACTAAGTTTGATTTTAACAAAAATTGAATTCTTGGGCCTCTTTGATATGCTGAATCTAAACATGTACTTAGATTTTTGATTATGGGCCCAGTTTTCAAGTTGGTCCAAATCAGGATCCAAAATTATTATATTAAGTATTGTGCAATAGCAAGAAATTTTCAATTGCACAGTATTCAGCAATAGCAAGAAATCTTCAATTGCACAGTATTGTGCAATAGCAAGAAATCTTCAATTGCACAGTATTGTGCAATAGCAAATATTTTCAATTGCACAGTATTGCACAATAGCAAGAAATATCTAATTGCACAATATTGTGCAATAGCAAGAAATTCCAATTGGATTTCAATTGGAGTTATCTTTCTTTGTCCAGAATAGTAGTTGAATCAACTTAAATCATTGTTTTATACAATATACAATGTATATTCACTTTTACTACCAACTGATAGATTAAAACAATCTTTACCATTCAGTGATAACAAGCACTTTTTTTACATTTTTGTCGAGCCTGCAACTTTTGTTGCAGAAAGCTCGACATAGGGATAGTGATCCGGCGGCGGCGGCGGCGGTGTTAGCTCACTTCTTAAAAGCTTTATATTGTAGAAGGTGGAAGACCTGGATGCTTCATACTTTGTATATAGATGCCTCATGTTACGAAGTTTCCGTCAGTCACATGTCCAATGTCCTTGACCTCATTTTCATGGTTCAGTGACCACTTGAAAAAAAAGTTCAGATTTTTTGTAATGTTGAATTCTCTCTTATTATAAGTAATAGGATAACTATATTTGATATGTGCGTACCTTGAAAGGTCCTCATGTCTGTCAGACAGTTTTCACTTGACCTCGACCTCATTTCATGGATCAGTGAACAAGGTTAAGTTTTGGTGGTCAAGTCCATATCTCAGATACTACAAGCAATAGGGCTAGTATATTCGGTGTATGGAAGGACTGTAAGGTGTACATGTCCAACTGGCAGGTGTCATCTGACCTTGACCTCATTTTCATGGTTCAGTGGTTATAGTTAAATTTTTGTGTTTTGGTCTGTTTTTCTCATACTATATGCAATAGGTCTACTATATTTGTTGTATGGAATGATTGTAAGGTGTACCTATCTAGCGGGCAGATGTTATGTGACCTTGACCTCATTTTCATGGTTCAGTGGTCAAAGTTAAGTTTTTGAGTTTTGGTCTTTTTATCTAATACTATATGCCATAGGTCATCTATATTTGGTGTATGGAAATATTTTATGATCTTTATGTCAGTCGCGCAGGTTTTATTTGACCGTGACCTCATTTTCACGGTTCATTGCACAGTGTTAAGTTTTTGTGTTTTGGTCTATTTTTCTTAAACTATAAGTAATAGGTCAACTATATATGTTGTATAGAAGCATTGTTAGCTGTACATGTCTGCCTTGCATGGTTCATCTGACCTTGACCTCATTTTCAAGGTTCATTGGTCTTTGTTTAGTTATCTTGGTTAATGTTAAGTTTATGTGACAGTTGTATTAAAGCTTAGCTCTATACTTAGGACTATCAACCAGGGTTGGCAAAGTATTACCCACCCGGGAATTCCCGGGCGGGAAAACCCGGGTTTTCCCGGGCTGGGCAATACTCCCAGAAATGGGTATAGTGGGCATTACTGGGCAATATGATTTTTTAAGCTTATTTTAACACAAAATAGTAAAGACTTGTTATAGTTTCATAGTATAACAGCTAAATGTATTCTTTTTATACGGATAACCATTGAAAGTCATTTCTAGAAAATTCAATTTCATTCTCTTCTCTATTAATTTTATATGTAGGCAGAAGATTTGCGCATTTAAAGATACCTTTTAATTACCAAGTATTGTTTCAATAATCCATACTTTGAAAAATGCATTTTATTGCAGTGTTTAAGTGAATTGTTAATTTTAATTGTCATACATTCATATTGCTAAATAAACACCCTACAGGGTCATGCCATTAACACTTATAAAATTGAAAGGACTGATTATTGTAACATAAACAAATCTGTGTTCTAATCTGAATAATTATTAATTAGTGACAGTACATATACATTTTTTAAATGTGATGTTTCTTTAATACATGTAATTGTTAATTCTTAATAGGAGCTCTATTCATTTGAGAAAAAAAAAAGATTAATTTGCTTTTTATTTACAGTTTGCCAATCTAGACAAATGCTAAACAAACAAAATAGGGTATAAATATCTTATTAAATGTATTGCATTTGTGTTTTTCACTGAATCCTCTTTAAAATTCAGACAAATATTTTATATTACCCAGTATTGCCCAGTATTACCCACTAAAACCCAGTAAAACCCGGGTTTTCCCAGTATTTCCCACTGGGCTGGGCAATACTCATAAAACCCGGGTTTTTGCCAACCCTGCTATCAACATAATATCAATGATTAGTATAGAAGGCGAGACATTTCAGCGTGTGCACTCTTGTAATATTTTATGATGTATTTAAATGAGTAGTTATTGTTGCAAACTTCATTAGAAATTTGAATTGAGATCAGTTTTGAAATAAGGGAAAGGGGGATGTGAAAAAAAAATTGGGGGGTCAATTTTTTTCATTTCAGATTTCATAAATAAAAAGAAAATTTCTTCAAACATTTTTTTGAGAGGATTAATATTCAACGGCATAGTGAATTGCTCAAAGGCAAAAAGTTCATTAGACCACATTCATTCTGTGTCAGAAACCTATGCTGTGTCAACTATTTAATCACAATCCAAATTTAGAGCTGAATCCAGCTTGAATGTTGTGTCCATACTTGCCCCAACCGTTCAGGGTTCAACCTCTGCGGTCGTATAAAGCTGCGCCCTGCGGAGCATCTGGTTTGTTATGTATTTTGTTATATATTTTAGACTATTGTATGGTAGTGAGTTTGGTGGACCAGACCTGTGGAGAAGATGAAAAACTGAAATGTTTGTTATTCAATAATGAACCTGCCAAATTACCAGAATTGAACATAGGCGATATTGTCAGATTTCATAGACTAAAGGTACATGGATTTACAATCTTCTATTCGTTTTAACCAGAATTCTTGTGGTCGATATGTCGTCATTCTTATTGTTGAAAACCTACACATTCAAGTAGTCATATATATATATTTTATTTATTCATATAATGTTACAAGTTTTTCTTACTTAAATGTTATATTTATTTGATTTTATTTTAATGTTCTATAACATGGTATATTTTTTCATTGAGAAGTTATTGTTGTTTCAGATTTCTATGTTTAAAAATGAGGTGCAGGGACAGAGTGGTCCTGGATTTTCTTGGCTTGTATTTTCCAGCAAGCAAGACTCATCTATAAATCCTACTTCATCTCTTTCACCAAACTACACATTTACTGATTCAGACAAGCAAAAGGTAATGCACAAAAATGTACAAAACAAAAACATGATTAACCCCACCAAAATTTTGCAAATGTCGTAAGTCAGGAACCTTATATTTTGTTAGTTTTGTGTTTTATAAAAATGTTGGTTTATTTGTATCTCTCAGACTCAAGTGTGGCGTCCATTTTGCTGAATTAGTATACATTATTATTGAAGGGATAGCTGAAGCCTGCCTCCAGGTGCAGTATTTTCTTGCTTCAATAAAAATCTAAACAATGAACTTGGTAAATAATAATATGCTTCTGTTTAATTGTGACACTACACATCTTCAATGATAAAATATGAGGTGTCTCTTTGGTGGTACTTAATTTGTACAGATGGATTGACCCTATTGAAATAATTCATAAGACAGCAATGTGACAATGAAGAATATGAAATAACTTTTGATACATCAAAATACAACCATCAGTATTAAGAAGTAATTAAACAGAACTGAATGATGACATTTCTTTGTATTATAACAGATAGAAGATTTAAGGACCTGGATTGTGGATAAAGATGAATTTGTAGTAAAATGTAAGACTACCAAACTAGAAAACATCATTCCACAAATGTATTTTGACTTTGTGTGTCAGGTAGGTTTGATAAAACTATTTTTGTTAGATAACATTAGTAAACTCTGCACTATAACTGCCTGCTTTGAAATAAAACTGAGACTTAATTTTCAAGTGTTATTGCTATTAATTATTGTTTTAAGAAAATTTCACGACATGGTAAACTTATAACAATAACATAAGCCCATTATTTCTGTTGTTGAGCAGAGTATTTTGAATTTTAATGGAGGAAAGCACTTCAAACACTTATCACTTAATTTGATTACAAGTTTAATCATGATCCATGCTGGTTTTAAATTCATTTAATATGTGAACAATTGAGAATTAAGCTTAAACATGAATCAGGGTAAGCTTACATTTTAGTGAAGCAGGAAAAAAAAGCATACAGCCTATGTGGTGTTTAGAAGGTCAGTTACAAATACATGTATCTCTCTGAAAGTTATTTTGTTGATGTTACTCATTCTCACATTAATCTCAAATTCGGTACTCATATGCATAATACTAACTGTTATTTGATTTTGAGGTTGTCTGTGATTAGAAATGTATGAATCAACAATTACATAGTTGCAGTGTTACCAAAAAAAATGGCTCCCCAAAATAAAGTACTTTCAAAATGTTCATACATTTTTTAGGTTGTTTCTACCTGCTACTTTGAAAATGACCATTGCCTGGTTTTGAGAGTTTGGGATGGAACAGTAACAATATAGTAAGTATAAATTAGTTAGTACAATGTATAATTTACTTTTATTAGATAAAATTGTGTTTTGTTTTCTATCTCTTTTACATATACCCCACATCTCCTAGTATTCTTGTTCAATGCATAATTTACAACATACTAAAATATTATGTCTTTTTATATACAGTTAATTCTTTGTTTTATGCGGTATTAAGTTTGTTGATTTTCTAGGTAATGTAGAAACACTAATTTAAATTTACAGGGATATAAACATTTTCTACAGATATATTGAATGCCAGGAAATTAAATATGCAAAAGATTACACTCTTTTTTACTGAATCCATAAAAAATGAAGTTCACAATATCTATTAAACAACCAGCATAGAAAATGTCTTAAAATTTCTTTTTCTATTTCAGTCAGCTAAGAAAGTTTGAATTTGACGAAGAACTGTTGCCTTCTTGTGACCAGGAATTGTTGAAGAAGGCTGATGGATTTACAGTAGACATTGCACTTTATGATGATCATTGTGACAAGGCAAAGGAACATATTAAGGTATAAGTCACAAGTAGTGTAAGGTTAGGCAACTCTCCATCCAAGTCATAATTTGTAAAAGCAAACCATTATAGGTCAAAGTACGCTTCTCAACACAGAGCCTTGTCTCACACCGAACAGAAAGCTATAAAGGTCCCCAAAAAAATTACTAGTGTTACACAATGCATGTAACTAGTAACTCCTTTCAAAAAGATAAACAGAATTCAAATTAAATTGCAGATTTTTCATCAATTTGTGATTTGATGGTCACAAATAATGATTACTGGCGACACATCATTGGAGACAGAAAACCGATATTTGCGAGCATCAAATCACCAATTGAAGTCGTCAGAGCTTAAAATACAATATTTCTCCATTCTAATGAAACTGTCAGAAAGCAACATCAAATCATCACATTTAAAATCTGTCATACATCTTTTGCGCTTGCACGTACGTTTTCATAGCATCAATTGTCAATTGATGCCATGAAAATTGGTGACATTATCCAATCAAAATGAACGTTATAAACGATGTTGCATTAGAATTCTCATTTCATGTTTTTGATGCAGTGTAATACATAGATTGTAATTTCAATTCAAATTTTTTAAAATTCACACTTTCTGATAATTATATATACCTTATCAATTTGATATTTTTCAGCCAGGAGATTTTATAAAATTGATCAATCTACATGCTGCTGTGTATAAAACTGCCAACACAGTTTCCACAGACATTCCAACGTTAGAACTTATCTTACACAGAGGAAATTCATTTGGGAGAGGCTGTGTGCCTGCTGATGATAAAATATTGGAAGAACACTTGCAAAGTATAAGTAATTTAACAAAGACTAAAACAAGTGAAAAATCTAACAAAAAAGAAAAGACAGTTAAAATTTCTGATGAAAATCCAGAAAGAGTGATTGACGACTCCCAAAAACCATCAACATCTAAATATAACAACCAAACCTCCCCAGTAGGACCGCATAAGACTTCTGGAGTAAAAAGACCCAACTCTTTTGCCGAATTACTCAATAATAGCGGTAGCAATGATAATATCGATGCTGTTACTTCTACTTCTATTGATGAACAAAAGTCATATAAAGAAAAAGATCAAAAGTCAAGTGGTGAAAATGATATTGAAAATCAACAGATGGACATTGATGTACATGATCAGAGAGAGAATGTTAACTCATCACAAACTTATTTGAGTAGTGGATCACGTTGTATGCAGCAGACAGTCACAGTCATACTGGGTCATCCCCTTGTCAAGGTCTCTAAGATCAAAGATGTTCTCCATGGTGATGTTCCTTATAAATATAGAATTATGGGACATATTGAAGACTATTTCCCTCATTCTAAAACTGCTTCAGAATTTCTCAAATTACTTTGTAAAACTTGTAATTATCTTTGTCCCATACCCGAAAAAGGAAAATCAGACTCTTTGTCATTACAGAAAAAGCATGGTGGGATTAACCATTATTTTTGTCCTAAATGTGAAGAAGGGAAATCAGAGAAAAGAAGTAGAACAGACAGTATTTTAGAATACATTTACATGTTAAGAATGAAAGTGACAGATGAAACAGGGAGTTTGGTTATTATATTATGTACAAGTGAAGCTGTAACATTTTTCCGCGATCTTGAACCAATAGACTTGTTGTCAAAGGAAAGTTTGTGGCATGAGGTCCGCAATGAGTTGGACCAGTTGTGTTCTTCAGATAGACCATTGTTTGAATGTTGCATCAAATCTTACAAAGTTGGACAACAAACTAAATATCAAATATTTGACACATGTCTTGTTTGACATTATTGCACTAAGATTTAAACATCATTTACTCTTGGTTTTAAATATTATCATCATAATTATGTTGTTTATTTACAATTTTGATAAGAAACATTAGTTATTACATTGTGCAAAAACGTTTTGATAATTACCAATATATATAGAACATTATACTGTGGAATCAGTTATTTTTGCAAGGATATCAACTTTAATTAATTTAGGAAAAATTATATGGTCGTGGATATTTGATTTAGTGGTTTTGCCATGTTTAAATACATGCATATTATTATAAAATATATATGAATTTCATTGAAGTAAAGTTGCTTATCTATATCCACAAAATCACCAAAAATTGGTATTACAAAAATAACAATGAATCCACAGTAAGGTCAATGAAGAAAGTGTTTATCAGACAGATAGTCATCTAAAGATTTACCAAAAATTACATTTACTTTGACATTTTAGTTTGACTTTTGTTTAATGTTGAGACAAGTGACTGTAAAGGAAACTTAACCTGTTATGAGTTGGTTTTTTTTAATTTGATCTTGACAATGATCATGACAATATTATTAAATAAATGATATATCTGTCACAGTCATATTTGTGGTCAGAATGTGCCTTATCACTGTCATATAGGCTTATGTGAATTAAACAAAATGTTTATTTGTGTAGATTAATATATATTTTATTTTTTTCATTTCCCAATTCAAAAGAGTGTATTGACAAATTATTTAATTAATAACAAACCCTGAAATGGTTAAATTTGTTATAAAGTTAAATATTGTTGTTTAAAACTATTAAAACGTGAAAAACTCGATCAGTCAACGTTTTTTTCTTTTTCAGTTTAAAATATTTGTTCTATTGTATTTTCATCTATGATTGTTCAATTGTTTGATTGATTGTAGCTCACTTAACATCCAGTAGCAAACAACATGCATATAATATATTTCATTCATATTAAGATGATTTTAAAAGTGATGATACATGTACAAACTTGAGGACGAGTTGATATTGGATTAACTTAAGCCTGCTTTAAAGTCCCTCCAAGAAGTTTGTCTGAGCTTTTCCTATGTTATATCTGAATGATATTTCAAGATTTGGTGTGGGTGGCTTATCTTTCAAGGTTTCTGTTTAAGACTTTTGTACACACCAATTTACAGGACTTATTATGATCAACCATTGCCCCATGGCAGTCTGTTGTCAACATGTCTGACAATAACTCAGAAACGCTGAAGCCAATTTTTATGAAACTGCTGAATTGCTTATCTATCGAAGTAAGCTCCCTTTCAATTGTAATAAATTTAACATTTAACATTTTTAGGAATTATGTGATGTTATTGATAAAAACAGGAGATTTTCCAGTTTTCTGACAATAACTCGAAAACACTGAGCAATGTTTATGAAAGAGGGGTAAAAGATACCAGAATGACAGTCAGACTCATAGATCTAAAATAAACTGACAATGCTTTGGCTAAAAAAGAAAAAGATACAAATAAACGTACGCAAAATGCAACATAGAAATATAAAGACTAAGCAACACGAACCCTACCAAAAACTGGGGGTGATCTCAGTTGCTACAGAAAACGATTCTCAGGTGTGGCACCCGTTGTGTTGCTCACATTATTACAAACACGGTATAAAATAGTCTAATTTGTTAGGTCACACGCATGAAAAGGAAATAAGGACTATATCTCATATTATCTGTGAAATGGATATTCCAAAACACTCAACCAACTGGTGATGGTGCCGTCAAATTTACAAAGGGATGATTTTAACTTTCCCATTTGGAACTCTTGGTTTAAAAGCTGCCTTGTGAGCAGGAATCCTCTATCAAGGAAATCATGATAGAAAATACAAGCCTGAGAATATCTTATCAATTGGGAGACAAATACTCTGTATGCAGGCACTGCTGGAATGTTGCTACAAATAGATGGAAAGTTCACAATTGGGAAGCTTTTATCATCTGATTTCTTGTAAAGTTTTGTTTTCAACCAACCCTCATTGTCAATTTCTTGATGTAAGTTAAGACATAAACTTTAGTGAGTGGTTTATATCTATTCAAATAAATTCCCTCAAGTTTTTTTTTCTTTTTATCAATTTCTGATATGACCTTGAGAAGTTATGCAACTAACTTGTCATGCCCTAATGTCGCAGCTGTTTATTACATTTTGACAAACTATAAAGCTAGTATTTTATAGACATTTGTCTTTTGTTTAAAGTTCAACATTTAACCTTTTAGGTATTGTGTTTACATCACATGAAACTTGAGGGAAATATTACACTGGAAAAAAACAAATAAATGGATGACACATAAAAATAAACTCATGTTCCAATGCTTTATATAAAACAAAAGAATATTTTTCTGTAATTCAAGACCGTATGGAAAGACGTAGCCCCTAAAAGCAATTCTTGCATTTGACTTATCAGTTCCAAATTGCTTCTCCACAGAACTACAAAAAAAATCCATCAACAATAGATTACGCACTAAAGAACAAGTATACAAGACTAAAAAGTTGACCAAACTTTGACATATAAAGTGTACACAACTAGTAGACCAAATAATGACTGAAGTATAAAAGACATACGAATACAAGTTGACCAAATATTTGTGTTACTATATAAGACTAGTAGACAAAACTTTGACTTTACTATACAAGACTAGTATACCAAACTTTGACTTAAGTATACAAGACTAGTATATCAAACGTTGACTTAAGTGTACTAGACTAGTTGATCAAACTTTGACTTAAGTGTACTAGACTAGTTGACCAAACTTTGACTTAAGTGTACTAGACTAGTTGACCAAACTTTGACTTAAGTATGCAAGAAAAGTTGACCAAACTTTGACTTTAGTATACAAGACTACATGACCAAACTTTTACTTAAGTATACAAGATTAGCTGACCAAACTTTGACTAAAGTATACAAGACTAGATGACCAAAACTTTGACTAAAGTATACAAGACTAGACGACCAAAATTTTGACTAAAGTATACAAGACTAGACGACCAAAACTTTGACTTAAGTATACAAGACTAGCTGACCAAACTTTGACTAAAGTATACAAGACTAGTTGACCAAACTTTAACAAAAGTATACAAGACTAGCTGACCAAAACTTTGACTAAAGTATACAAGACTAGACGACCAAAACTTTGACTAAAGTATACAAGACTAGATGACCAAAACTTTGACTAAAGTATACAAGACTAGACGACCAAAACTTTGACTAAAGTATACAAGACTAGATGACCAATCTTTGACTAAAGTATACAAGACTAGATGACCAAAACCTTGACTAAAGTATACAAGACCAGAAGACCAAACTTTGACTTAAGTATACAAGACTAGTAGACCAAACGTTGACTTAAGTATACAAGACTAGTAGACCTTGACCTTAGTATACAAGACTAGTAAACCAAACTTTGACTTGAGTGTACTAGACTAGTTGACCAAACTTTGACTAAATTGTACAAGACTAGCTGACCAAACTTTGACTAAAGTATACAAGACTAGATGACCAAAACTTTGACTAATGTATACAAGACTAGTAGACCAAACTTTGACTTAAATATACAAGACGAGTTGACCAAACTTTGACTAAAGTATACAAGACTAGCTGATCAAACTTTGACTTAAGTATACAAGACTAGCTGACCAAACTTTGACTTAAATATACAAAACTAGTTGACCAAACTTTGACTAAAGTATACAAGACTAGCTGACCAAACTTTGACTAAAGTATACAAGACTAGTTGACCAAACTTTGACTAAAGTATACAAGACTAGTAAACCAAACTTTGACTAAAGTATACAAGACTAATAGACCAAACTTTGACTAAAGTATACAAGACTAGTTGACCAAACTTTGACTAAAGTATACAAGACTAGCTGATCAAACTTTGACTTAAGTATACAAGACTAGTAGACCAAACGTTGACTTAAATATACAAGACTAGTTGACCAAACTTTGACTTAAGTATACAAGACTAGCTGACCAAACTTTGACTTAAGTATACAAGACTAGTTGACCAATCTTTGACTAAAGTATACAAGACTAGTAGACCAATCTTTGACTAAAGTATACAAGACTAGTTGACCACACTTTGACTTAAGTATACAAGACTAGTAGACCAAACTTTGACTTAAGTATACAAGACAAGCTGACCAAACTTTGACTAAAGTATACAAGACAAGCTGATCAAACTTTGACTTAAGTATACAAGACTAGCTGACCAAACTTTGACTTAAATATACAAGACTAGCAGACCACACTTTGACTTAAGTATACAAGACTAGTTGACCAAACTTTAACAAAAGTATACAAGACTAGCTGACCAAACTTTGACTAAAGTATACAAGACTAGATGACCAAAACTTTGACTAAAGTATACAAGACTAGCTGATCAAACTTTGACTTAAGTATACAAGACTAGTAGACCAAACGTTGACTTAAATATACAAGACTAGTTGACCAAACTTTGACTAAAGTATACAAGACTAGTTGACCAAACTTTGACTAAAGTATACAAGACTAGCTGATCAAACTTTGACTTAAGTATACAAGACTAGTAGACCAAACGTTGACTTAAATATACAAGACTAGTTGACCAAACTTTGACTTAAGTATACAAGACTAGCTGACCAAACTTTGACTTAAGTATACAAGACTAGTTGACCAATCTTTGACTAAAATATACAAGACTAGTAGACCAAACTTTGACTAAAGTATACAAGACTAGTTGACCAAACTTTGACTTCAGTATACAAGACTAATAGACCAAACTTTGACTAAAGTATACAAGACAAGCTGATCAAACTTTGACTTAAGTATACAAGACTAGCTGACCAAACTTTGACTTAAATATACAAGACTAGCAGACCACACTTTGACTTAAGTATACAAGACTAGTTGACCAAACTTTGACTAAAGTATACAAGACTAGATGACCAAAACTTTGACTTAAGTATACAAGACTAGTAGACCAAACTTTGTCTTAAGTATACAAGACTAGTTGACCAAACTTTGACAAAAGTATACAAGACTAGCTGACCAAACTTTTACTTAAGTATACAAGACTAGTAGACCAAACTTTGACTAAAGTATACAAGACCAGTTGACCAAACTTTGACTTAAGTATACAAGACTAGTTGACCAATCTTTGACTAAAGTATACAAGACTAGTTGACCAAACTTTGACTTAAGTATACAAGACTAGTTGACCAAACTTTGACTTAAGTATACAAGACTAGTTGACCAAACTTTGACTAAAGTATACAAGACTAGTTGACCAAACTTTGACTTAAGTATACAAGACTAGTTGACCAATCTTTGACTAAAGTATACAAGACTAGTTGACCAAACTTTGACTTAAGTATACAAGACTAGAAGACCAAACTTTGACTTAAGTATACAAGACTAATAGACCAATCTTTGACTTAAGTACAGCTCTTCATAAGAATCAGGCAGAGTGCCATATACACGTGATTTATGAGGGTTTTAGATTTTATCTATAAATGGCCTAGAAGAAGCAGTAACCACATACTGCTCAAAAAATAAATTTGAGTGGGAAAATATGAGTGGTTGCCATGGTAACGGACACTCTTTTTTTGGGTTGTTAAGAGTGGTAAAATCTTTCAAAAACCAGCTAAATCACTACAATTCAGAGCCTGATTACGAATAGAATCAATCATTTTTCATTAATTATCATATGTTACATAGATACAACTTGGTTTAAGCTTCATTTTAGTTAAAATTGCATGTAAACCAAATTTGTAATTTTTTTGAAAAATTTTGCCAAAAAATGCATATTTTCAACTTTTCTGAATTTGGGATTTTTGCGAAATTATCAAATTTTCTCGGGTGTTTTTGAGAAAACTGCAAATGTGTACAGCATAGTTAGCACTGTAGTTATGAAGTTTGGGTACTACTTTTCCAAATTAAATAGAAAAATGCTTGGGACCTTTTCCAGTTTGATCACCATAGCAACCATTTTTTTCTTGGAAACGGAGTTATTATTTGCAGAATATAGTTTAAATGTACTGAATTGTTTCATAACCGATAAAAAAATAAATAAAAGCAAACGCTAACTCTAAATCACCATCAGTAAGAGTTGCTGACTTCAATAGTTACCATGGAAACACATATTATCCATAGCAACATCTATTATAAAATCTATCAATGGATTAATGTAAAAAAAATACATATATAGAGAGTTAATATTCAAATTTGAATATGACAGCATGTTTTTCTTCACTCACAATCTCTTCTGTTCTTCTCAGAAGGTTCAACAAATGTAATATATAATGTAACATTGGGGTTGGAAGGTTGGGAAAAAAAGGGGGGTAGGTTTATCTGGAAAAAAAAATCATACATGTAGATTCTCGAAACGATAACGTTTGGTCGTAGAGCCTGATTATGAATAGAATAAAACTTTTTTTCAGAAATATAACTAGGGGTTTAGCTTCAGAGCTTAGTATTGATAACAGTTTTATCGACTGTTAGATTTTTTTTGTATACTAAAAAACACATATATTCATTTTTGTTGAAATATGGAGTTTTTATGAAATTATCAATTTTTTTCGTGTGTTTTTCCGAAAAGTGCAAATATGTAAAGCATATAAAAATGCAAGCATTGTAGTAACAAAATTTGAATACTACTTGACCAAAATAAATAGAATATTGCGTGTTGCTCTCTTGAATTTTATCACCATATTAACGTATTTTCCCCTTGTAAACACAGATATTATTTATTGAATCCTGCAGTATAGAAAATTCAATGTTCTCAATTGTTTCCAAACCTTTATAAAAAATACATAGAAGCATATATATACTCTAACTCTAAACTACAATCCTTAAGTATTATTACAACAGTAGCCATGGTAACAAATCTCACCAACACCCAATCAAAAGATATATAATATAGTTTTATGTTAAAAATTATATATAAATAAGTTTGATAATGTTAATTTTTCTAATGGGAATATAAATGCATGCTTTGCTTTGTCTCACTCTCAGTCCTGTCTTTGCTCCTTGAGAAGACTCAACAAATCTAAATATATACACTGGCATTTTGGGGGAGAAGTGGAGGTTGGGTGGTTTTTGTTTGAATCTTTCATAGATCCTTATGAGGAAAATTGAGAGGTTTCGCTATAAAACTAGGTTTAATCTACCATTTTCTACATATGAAAATGTCTGTACCAAGTCGGTAATATATGACAGTTTTTATCTATTCGTTTGATATATTTAAGGTTTTGATTTTGCCATTTGCTTAGGGATTTTCCATTTAGAATTTTCCTCAGTGTTCCGTATATTTGTTATTAGCTCACCTGACCTGAAAGGTCAAGTGAGCTTTTCTCATCACTTGGCGTCCGTCGTCCGGCGTCCGTCGTCCTGCGTCCGTCGTCCTGTGTCCGTCGTCCTGTGTCCGTCGTCCTACGTCCGTAAACTTTTACAAAAATCTTCTCCTCTGAAACTACTTGGCAAAATTTAACCAAACTTGGTTACAATCATCCTTGGGGTATCTAGTTTAAAAAATGCGTCCGATGACCTGGCCATCAAACCAAGATGGCCACCATGGCTAAAAATAGAACACAGGGGTAAAATGCAGTTTTTGGCTTATAACTCAAAAACCAAAGCATTTAGAGCAAGATCTATCTGCCCTGAAATTTACAGATGAATCGGACAACCCGTTGTTGGGTTGCTGCCCCTGAATTGGTAATTTTAAGGAAATTTTGCCGTTTTTGGTTATTATCTTGAATACTTTATAGATAGAGATAAACTGTAAACAGCAATAATGTTCAGCAAAGTAAGATTTACAAATAAGTCAACATGACTGAAATGGTCAGTTGACCCCTGTAGTCAATTTTTAACCATTTTTCGTAAATCTTTAAGTAATCTTTTACAAAAATCTTCTCCTCTGAAACTACTGGGCCAAATTTACCCGAACTTGGCAACAATTATCTTTGAGGTATCTAGTTAAAAAAATGTGTCCAGTGACCCGGCCATCCAACCAAGATGGCCGCCACGGCTAAAAATAGAACATAGGGATAAAATTCAGTTTTTGGCTTATAACTCAAAAAACAGAGCATTTAGAGCAAATCTGACGGAATTAAATTGTTTATCAGGTTATCATCTTTAAAATTGTCAGAGAACTCCTTAAGGAGTTATTGTCCTTTATAGTCAATATTGAACAACTTATCGTCATTTTTGTAACTTGTACAAAAATCTTCTTTTCTAAAACCAAACTTGGCCACAATCATTACTAGGGTATCTATTTTAAAAAAAGTGTCTAATGAACCTGTCTGCCAACCAAGATGGCCGACATCAGTAAATACAGTAACAGGTGAGCGACACAGGCTTTTGAGAGCCTCTAGTTTTACTTTTTCCTACAACGTTTTGTCAGGTTTTGTTCAGAGTTTCAATCTGGAAATCTATAATTATTCATAAAATTTTACTAACAGATGATGGACTTCATGGGGATTGCAATAGCACATTCTAACTTTTGTCAAGGTCCATATAATTTTTGAAAGTATAGCTCTGACAATATAATGTCCTTTACCACTGGTAGGAAATTAAGAAATTTTCCTAGCCCAATAACACTCCCAAGTCAAGAGCCTGTATGTATGTGTTTTAAATTTTTTTTCCGTTCACTTTTTGTACATAAATTAGGCCGATAGGTTTTCTTGTTTGAATTGTTTTACATTGTCATTTTGGTACCTTTTACAGCAGACTATGCATCATGGGTTTTGCTCATTGTTGAAGGCTGCATGATAACCTACAGTTGTTAATTTCTGTGTCTTTTTGGTCTTTTGTGGAGAGTTGTCTCATTGGAAATTATACCACATCTTCTTTTTTTATATTAACAGAAACGATAAAAAATAATCTACACTAAAGTCGAAAAATATTATATGGTATGTATGGCAGAAAAAAAAGGTTCTCCTAAGATGAAAAAGTTACTTTTAGAAATTTCGTCAGTTAACCAGGCCATTTAAGGCAAACTATACAGTTCTAACCTTGTCTGGTTCTGGGTTTTAAACATTTTTAAGTATCAAACAAAAAAGTGACGCCAACAAATTCAAACTTGATATCTGTTTTGTGTTTATCAGCATTGCGTATATTTTTCATAACATTTGGTTGAGGAAAACTAAAATTAGAAAATGGAAACAAACATTGAGATGACTACCGTACTGACAGGCATGGGTAAAACTTACTCCCCCCAACATTGCAGCGCGGCCATAAAGTGTATATTTTAGTTTTGCCCTTGTACCTTGAATAGATAAAATGTTTGCAATGCGCGAGACACTGAAATTTGTTCTTTTATTTCACATGGGACGTTAAAGTCTTATATTCAACTTGTTAGGACTAGAAAGCATTGATATTTACAAAGACAAATAAGATTGGTATTTACTGCGCTATTTCTAGTGTTGCAGTTAATTGAATAATACCATGTGTGTATTTTGTCTTGACATTAACTGTTATTAATCTTGTATTTCTTCACACGTTCTCAGCTTAGTGGTTTCATTCCAAATCTCGGGATTACTGCACAGTCTTTTATAAAGGTTACAGAGACAGATACAGAAAACAGGGGTGTAATTGAAGAAAAGGTTAAAAAAAGACATTGAGAGTAGCATAACGATTTTTTTGCAGATTCAACCTAAACAAATGATACATTTTTACATGTTTACTATCTTAAAGGAGAAGAAGGGGATTTCAGAAGGATTAGAAGTGTGCTTCAGCTGACCTCCCCCCCCTTTCTCACACACACACACACACACACACACACACACAACAAGTTATAATGTTATCGGAAGCATGAACATATGAGATGTTACACTATGTAGTACAGTGCCGGTAATAGCATAATCATTTTACCCGGTAGCACAATTCTAACTTAGCAAATGTATCTATTCATCTTTCTCGGAGATCCTGAATTCCAATTGCGGAATAGTACTACAACAAAAGAGTTATTAATGATATACTAATAGCTATTTATTAAGAGGATTCCATTTTACTGGACTTCTAATATCAACGATTACCAATTGACTATCATTATTTTTTAAGTCCCCACCGACTTAATATTTGTTCAATTTGTCTGTCCGTCTATCCGCCCGTCCATCACACTCCAGATTCAGTTTAGAAATGCTTTGACCAAATGATTCTATTTTTGGTTTGTAAGCTTATTATTATGTTACAGGTCAAGTTTGTGAAATATGCTTGTGGGATAACATCTCAAACTTGTGTGTGCTCTAAGAAATTAAGAATTTTCTTACAACTGTTAAGGGCCATATTAATCTTGCCTTAGGTTTGCCCGGCTATTGCAATCCAATAAAGTTCATCATCTGTTAACTTTTAAAAATTTATTATCAGATTATGAACTCGAAATTAATTCCGACAAAACGCAATTATCTTTTCAAGGATCAACTTGTATGAAACATTTGAAAAAAAATAATATACCCCCTTCTTCCCAACTCTCCAACCCCAATGTTACATAATATATTACATTTATTAAACTGTCTGAAAAAACATCAGACAAGACTGCGAGTGAAGCTAAGAATAAAGTCATATTCCAATTTGAAAATAAACAACCTCAATTTGTGTATTTTGTTACATAAATTTCCATTTATGCAGTTTTTAGATGGATGTTGCTATGGATAATCTTTGTTTCCATGGTAACAATTGAAGGCAACAACACTTGACGATAGTAATTTAAAGTTTGCGTTAGCTTTTATGTATTTTCTTATCGGTTATGAAACAATTCAGAACATTTAAGCTCTTAAACTGCTATATTCTGCAAATAATAACTCCGTTTCCAAGGAAAAAAATGGTTGCTATGGTGATCAAACTGAAAAAGGTCCCAAGCATTTTTCTATTTAATTTGGTAAAGTAGTATCCAAACTTCATAACTACTGTGCTAACTATGCTGTTAACATTTGCAGTTTTCTCAAAAACACCCGAGAAAATTTGATAATTTCGCAAAAATCCCAAATTCAGAAAAGTTGAAAATATGCATTTTTTGCCAAAAATTTTCAAAAAATTTACCAATTTGATTTACATGCAATTTTAACTAAAATGAAGCTTAAACCAAGTTGTATCAACATTACATATGAAACTTGATAAAATATACTTGATTCTATTAAATATCAGGCTCTGAATTGTAGTGATTAAGGTGATTTTTGAAAGATTTTACCACGCTTAACAACCCAAAAATAGAGTCTCCGTTACCATGGCAACGACTCATATTTTCCCACTCAAATTTTTTTTTTGAGCAGTATTCAAGGAATGCTTCTACCAGGCAATTTATAGAAAAAATCTGAAACCCTCATATATCGCACTCTGCCTGGTTCTTACAAAGAGCTGTACTTAAGTATACAAGACTAGTAGACCAAACTTTGACTTAAGTATACAAGACTAGTTGACCAAACTTTGACTTAAGTATACAAGACTAGTTGACCAAACTTTGACTAAAGTATACAAGACTAGTTGACCAAACTTTGACTTAAGTATACAAGACTAGTAGACCAAACTTTGACTAAAGTATACAAGACTAGTTGACCAAACTTTGACTAAAGTATAGAAGACTAGTTGACCAAACTTTGACTTAAGTATACAAGACTAGTAGACCAAACTTTGACTAAAGTATACAAGACTAGTTGACAAAACTTTGACTAAAGTATACAAGACTAGTAGACCAAACTTTGACTAAAGTATACAAGACTAGTTGATCAAACTTTGACTCAAGTATACAAGACTAGTAGACCAAACTTTGACTAAAGTATACAAGACTAGTAGACCAAACTTTGACTTAAGTATACAAGACTAGTAGACTAAACTTTGACTAAGTGTATAAGACTAGTTGACCAAACTTTAACAAAAGTATACAAGACTAGCTGACCAAACTTTGACTAAAGTATACAAGACTAGATGACCAAAACTTTGACTAAAGTATACAAGACTAGCTGACCAAACTTTGACTAAAGTATACAAGACTAGATGACCAAAACTTTGACTAAAGTATACAAGACTAGCTGATCAAACTTTGACTTAAGTATACAAGACTAGTAGACCAAACGTTGACTTAAATATACAAGACTAGTTGACCAAACTTTGACTTAAGTATACAAGACTAGTAGACCAAACTTTGACTTAAGTATACAAGACTAGTAGACCAAACTTTGACTTAAGTGTACAAGACTATTGACCAAACTTTGACTTTAGTATACAAGACTAGTTGACCACACTTTGACTTAAGTATACAAGACTAGTAGACCAAACGTTGACTTAAATATACAAGACTAGTTGACCAAACTTTGACTTAAGTATACAAGACTAGCTGACCAAACTTTGACTTAGGTATACAAGACTAGTTGACCAATCTTTGACTAAAGTATACAAGACTAGTAGACCAAACTTTGACTAAAGTATACAAGACTAGTTGACCAAACTTTGACTTAAGTATACAAGACTAATAGACCAAACTTTGACTAAAGTATACAAGACAAGCTGATCAAACTTTGACTTAAATATACAAGACTAGCAGACCACACTTTGACTTAAGTATACAAGACTAGTTGACCAAACTTTAAAAAAGTATACAAGACTAGCTGACCAAACTTTGACTAAAGTATACAAGACTAGATGACCAAAACTTTGACTTAAGTATACAAGACTAGTTGACCAATCTTTGACTAAAGTATACAAGACTAGTAGACCAATCTTTGACTAAAGTATACAAGACTAGTTGACCACACTTTGACTTAAGTATACAAGACTAGTAGACCAAACTTTGACTTAAGTATACAAGACAAGCTGACCAAACTTTGACTAAAGTATACAAGACAAGCTGATCAAACTTTGACTTAAGTATACAAGACTAGCTGACCAAACTTTGACTTAAATATACAAGACTAGCAGACCACACTTTGACTTAAGTATACAAGACTAGTTGACCAAACTTTAACAAAAGTATACAAGACTAGCTGACCAAACTTTGACTAAAGTATACAAGACTAGATGACCAAAACTTTGACTAAAGTATACAAGACTAGCTGATCAAACTTTGACTTAAGTATACAAGACTAGTAGACCAAACGTTGACTTAAATATACAAGACTAGTTGACCAAACCTTGACTAAAGTATACAAGACTAGTTGACCAAACTTTGACTAAAGTATACAAGACTAGCTGATCAAACTTTGACTTAAGTATACAAGACTAGTAGACCAAACGTTGACTTAAATATACAAGACTAGTTGACCAAACTTTGACTTAAGTATACAAGACTAGCTGACCAAACTTTGACTTAAGTATACAAGACTAGTTGACCAATCTTTGACTAAAGTATACAAGACTAGTAGACCAAACTTTGACTAAAGTATACAAGACTAGTTGACCAAACTTTGACTTAAGTATACAAGACTAATAGACCAAACTTTGACTAAAGTATACAAGACAAGCTGATCAAACTTTGACTTAAGTATACAAGACTAGCTGACCAAACTTTGACTTAAATATACAAGACTAGCAGACCACACTTTGACTTAAGTATACAAGACTAGTTGACCAAACTTTGACTAAAGTATACAAGACTAGATGACCAAAACTTTGACTTAAGTATACAAGACTAGTAGACCAAACTTTGTCTTAAGTATACAAGACTAGTTGACCAAACTTTGACAAAAGTATACAAGACTAGCTGACCAAACTTTTACTTAAGTATACAAGACTAGTAGACCAAACTTTGACTAAAGTATACAAGACCAGTTGACCAAACTTTGACTTAAGGATACAAGACTAGTTGACCAATCTTTGACTAAAGTATACAAGACTAGTTGACCAAACTTTGACTTAAGTATACAAGACTAGTTGACCAAACTTTGACTTAAGTATACAAGACTAGTTGACCAAACTTTGACTAAAGTATACAAGACTAGTTGACCAAACTTTGACTTAAGTATACAAGACTAGTTGACCAATCTTTGACTAAAGTATACAAGACTAGTTGACCAAACTTTGACTTAAGTATACAAGACTAGAAGACCAAACTTTGACTTAAGTATACAAGACTAATAGACCAATCTTTGACTTAAGTATACAAGACTAGTAGACCAAACTTTGACTTAAGTATACAAGACTAGTTGACCAAACTTTGACTAAAGTATACAAGACTAGCTGATCAAACTTTGACTTAAGCATACAAGACTAGTAGACCAAACGTTGACTTAAATATACAAGACTAGTTGACTAAACTTTGACTAAAGTATACAAGACTAGTAGAACAAACTTTGACTTAAGTATACAAGACTAGTTGACCAAACTTTGACTTCAGTATACAAGACTAGTAGACCAAACTTTGACTTAAGTATACAAGACTAGTAGACCAAACTTTGACTTAAGTATACAAGACTAGTAGACCAAACTTTGACTTAAGTGTACAAGACTAGTTGACCAAACTTTGACTTTAGTATACAAGACTAGTTGACCACACTTTGACTTAAGTATACAAGACTAGTAGACCAAACGTTGACTTAAATATACAAGACTAGTTGACCAAACTTTGACTTAAGTATACAAGACTAGCTGACCAAACTTTGACTTAGGTATACAAGACTAGTTGACCAATCTTTGACTAAAGTATACAAGACTAGTAGACCAAACTTTGACTAAAGTATACAAGACTAGTTGACCAAACTTTGACTTAAGTATACAAGACTAATAGACCAAACTTTGACTAAAGTATACAAGACAAGCTGATCAAACTTTGACTTAAATATACAAGACTAGAAGACCACACTTTGACTTAAGTATACAAGACTAGTTGACCAAACTTTAACAAAAGTATACAAGACTAGCTGACCAAACTTTGACTAAAGTATACAAGACTAGATGACCAAAACTTTGACTTAAGTATACAAGACTAGTTGACCAAACTTTGACAAAAGTATACAAGACTAGTTGACCAAACTTTTACTTAAGTATACAAGACTAGTTGACCAATCTTTGACTAAAGTATACAAGACTAGTTGACCAAACTTTGACTTAAGTATACAAGACTATTGACCAATCTTTGACTAAAGTATACAAGACTAGTAGACCAAACTTTGACTTAAGTATACAAGACTAGTTGACCAAACTTTGACTTTAGTATACAAGACTAGTTTGACCAAACTTTGACTTCAGTATACAAGACTAGTAGACCAAACTCTGACTTAAGTATACAAGACTAGTAGACCAAACTTTGACTAAAGTATACAAGACTAGTAGACCAAACTTTGACTTAAGTATACAAGACTAGTTGACCAAACTTTGACTTAAGTGTACAAGACTAGCTGACCAAACTTTTACTTAAGTATACAAGACTAGTAGACCAAACTTTGACTAAAGTATACAAGACTAGTTGACCAAACTTTGACTTAAGTATACAAGACTAGTTGACCAATCTTTGACTAAAGTATACAAGACTAGTTGACCAAACTTTGACTGAAGTATACAAGACTAGTAGACCAAACTTTGACTTAAGTATACAAGACTAGTTGACCAAACTTTGACTAAAGTATACAAGACTAGTAGACCAAACTTTGACTAAAGTATACAAGACTTGTTGACCAAACTTTGACTTAAGTATACAAGACTAGTTGACCACACTTTGACTTAAGTATACAAGACTAGTTGACCACACTTTGACTCAAGTATACAAGACTAGTTGACCAAACTTTGACTTAAGTGTATAAGACTAGTAGACCAAACTTTGACTAAAGTATACAAGACTAGTTGACCAAACTGTGACTTAAGTATACAAGACTAGTTGACCACACTTTGACTTAAGTATACAAGACTAGTTGACCAAACTTTGACTTAAGTGTACAAGACTAGCTGACCAAACTTTTACTTAAGTATACAAGACTAGTAGACCAAACTTTGACTAAAGTATACAAGACTAGTTGACCAAACTTTGACTTAAGTATACAAGACTAGTTGACCAATCTTTGACTAAAGTATACAAGACTAGTTGACCAAACTTTGACTGAAGTATACAAGACTAGTAGACCAAACTTTGACTTAAGTATACAAGACTAGTTGACCAAACTTTGACTAAAGTATACAAGACTAGTAGACCAAACTTTGACTAAAGTATACAAGACTTGTTGACCAAACTTTGACTTAAGTATACAAGACTAGTTGACCACACTTTGACTTAAGTATACAAGACTAGTTGACCACACTTTGACTCAAGTATACAAGACTAGTTGACCAAACTTTGACTTAAGTATACAAGACTAGTTGACCAATCTTTGACTTAAGTATACAAGACTAGTAGACCAAACTTTGACTTAAGTATACAAGACTAGTTGACCAAACTTTGACTTAAGTATACAAGACTAGTTGACCAAACTTTGACTCAAGTATACAAGACTAGTAGACCAAACTTTGACTTAAGTATACAAGACTAGTTGACCAAACTTTGACTTAAGTATACAAGACTAGCTTGACCAAACTTTGACTTAAGTATACAAGACTAGTAGACCAAACTTTGACTTAAGTATACAAGACTAGTTAGACCAAACTTTGACTTAAGTATACAAGACTAGTTGACCAAACTTTGACTTAAGTATACAAGACTAGTAGACCAAACTTTGACTTAAGTATACAAGACTAGTAGACCAAACTTTGACTTAAGTATACAAGACTAGTTGACCAAACTTTGACTTATACAGTAGTAACAAATTGACTAGTATACAAGACAGTACCAACTTTGACTTAAGTATACAAGACTAGTGACCAAACTTTGACTTAAGTATACAAGACTAGTAGACCAAACTTTGACTTAAGTATACAAGACTAGTAGACCAAACTTTGACTAAGTATACAAGACTAGTTAGACCAAACTTTGACTTAAGTATACAAGACTAGTTGACCAAACTTTGACTTAAGTATACAAGACTAGTAGACCAAACTTTGACTAAAGTATACAAGACTAGTTGACCAAACTTTGACTAAAGTATACAAGACTAGTAGACCAAACTTTGACTAAAGTATACAAGACTAGTTGACCAAACTTTGACTAAAGTATACAAGACTAGTAGACCAAACTTTGACTTTAAGTATACAAGACTAGTTGACCAAACTTTGACTTAAGTATACAAGACTAGTAGACCAAACTTTGACTTAAAGTATACAAGACTAGTTGACCAAACTTTGACTAAAGTATACAAGACAGTACAAAGTTGTACTAGATCAATAATTGAGTACAAACTAGTTGAAATTGACTTAAGTATACAAGACTAGTTGACCAATCTTTGACTAAAGTATACAAGACTAGTAGACCAAACTTTGACTTTAGTATACAAGACTAGTTGACCAAACTTTGACTTAAGTGTACAAGACTAGTAGACCAAACTTTGACTTTAGTATACAAGACTAGTAGACCAAACTTTGACTTAAGTATACAAGACTAGTACACCAAACTTTGACTTAAGTATACAAGACTAGTAGACCAAACTTTGACTTAAGTATACAAGACTAGTAGACCAAACTTTGACTTCATTGTACAAGACTAGTAGACCAAACTTTGACTTAAGTATACAAGACTAGTACACCAAACTTTGACTTAAGTATACAAGACTAGTAGACCAAACTTTGACTTAAGTATACAAGACTAGTTGACCAAACTTTGACTTAAGTATACAAGACTAGTAGACCAAACTTTGACTTCATTGTACAAGACTGGTAGATCAAACTTTGACTTTAGTATACAAGACTAGCTGACCAAACTTTGACTTAAGTATACAAGACTAGTAGACCAAACTTTGACTTCAGTATACAAGACTAGTTGACCAAACTTTGACTTAAGTATACAAGACGAGTAGACCAAACTTTGACTTAAGTATACAAGACTAGTAGACTAAACTTTGACTTAAGTATACAAGACTAGTAGACCAAACTTTGACTTAAGTATACAAGACTAGTAGACTAAACTTTGACTTTAGTATACAAGACTAGCTGACCAAACTTTGACTTTAGTATACAAAACTAGCTGACCAAACTTTGACTTAAGTATACAAGACTAGTAGACCAAACTTTGACTTAAGTATACAAGACTAGTAGACCAAACTTTGACTTCAGTATACAAGACTAGTTGATCAAACTTTGACTTAAGTATATAAGACTAGTTGACCAAACTTTGACTTAAGTGTACAAGACTAGTAGACCAAACTTTGACTTAAGTATACAAGACTAGTTGACCAAACTTTGACTTCAGTATACAAGACTAGCTGACCAAACTTTGACTTAAGTATACAAGACTAGTAGACTAAACTTTGACTTAAGTATACAATACTAGTTGACCAAACTTTGACTTCAGTATACAAGACTAGTTGACCAAACTTTGACTTAAGTATACAAGACTAGTAGACCAAACTTTGACTAAAGTATACAAGACTAGACGACCAAACTTTGACTGAAGTATACAAGACTAGATGACTAAACCTTGACTTAAGTGTATAAGACTAGATGCCCAAACTTTAACTTAAGATTACAAGATAAGTTGACCGAACTTTAACTTAAGATTACAAGGTAAGTTGACCAAACTTTGACTTTGACCCCGTCTTTATTGACTGTCTCTGTGTAAATCATAACTCGTGTTGTTTGTATATGATTAATTGTAATTGTTTTTGCTTTGTTTCATACTCTCCAATAGGTGATAAATAAATTATATATATACAAGACTAGATGACCAAACTTTGACATAAGTAAACAAGACTAGTTGACCAAACTTGACTTTAATGTACAAGACTAGATAACCAAACTTTGTTTTAAGAGTACAGTACAAGTAGACTAAACTTTGACTTAAGTGTACATGACTAGCTTGATCTTGACTTGTCTTGTATACTTCAGTCAAAGTTTGTTCTACTAGCCTTGTCACTTCAGTCATTATTTAGTCTACTTGTTAGGTATACTTAGGCCAAAGTTTGGTCTACTAGTTAGGTATTCTTAGGCCAAAGTTTGTTCAAATAGTCTTGTATACTTAAAGTCAAAGAATACAATATAAAAAAGAAGATGTGGTATGATTGCCAATGAGACAACTATCCACAAAAGACCAAAATGACACAGACATTAACAACTATAGGTCACCGTACGGCCTTCAACAATAAGCAAAGCCCATACCGCATAGTCAGCTATAAAAGGCCCCGATAAGACAATGTAAAACAATTCAAACGAGAAAACCAACGGCCTTATTTATGTAAAACCAGATGCTCCGCAGGGCGTAGCTTTATACGACCGCAGAGGTTGAACCCTGAACGGTTGGGGCAAGTATGGACACAACATTCAAGCTGGATTCAGCTCTAAATTTGGATTGTGATTAAATAGTTGACACATCATAGGTTTCTGACACAGAATGAATGTGTTCTAATGAACTTAAAATTTTTGTTTTCTCTTAGAGCAATTCACTATGCTGTTGAATATTAATCCTCTCAAAAAAATGTTTGAAGAAATGTTCTTTTTTATTTATGAAATTTCAAATGAGAAAAATTGAATCACATCCCCCTTTCCCTTATTCCAAAACTAATCTCAATTAAAATTTCTAATGGAGTTTGCAACAATAACTACTCATTTAAATACATCATAAAATATTAAGATGTAAAAAAACTGCTTGTTATCACTGAATGGTAAAGATTATTTTCATTTATCAGTTGGTAGTAAAAAGTGAATATACATTGTATATTGTATATAACAAAGATTTAAGTTGATTCTGGACAAAGAAAGATAACTCCAATTAAAAAAAAATCTTGCTATTGCACAATATTTTGCAATTAGATATTTCTTGCTTACTATTCTGGACAAAGAAAGATAACTCTAATTAAAAAAAAATTAGCTATTTCACAATATTGTGCAATTAGATATTTCTTGCCATTGCGCAATACTGTGCAATTCAAAAGACTTGCTATTGCACAATACTTAATATAATAATTTTAGATCCTGATTTGGACCAACTTGAAAACTGGGCCCATAATAAAAAATCTAAGTACATTTTTGGATTCAGCATATCAAAGAACCCCAAGATTTCAATTTTTGTTAAAAACAGACTAAGTTTAATTTTGGACCCTTTGGACTTTAGTGTAGACCAATTTGAAAACAGGACCAAAAATGAAGAATCTACATACACAGTTAGATTTGGTATATCAAAGAACCCCATTTATTCAATTTTTGATGAAATCAAACAAAGTTTAATTTTGGACCCCGATTTGGACCAACTTGAAAACTGGGCCAATAATCAAGAATCTAAGTACATTTTTAGATTCAGCATATCAAAGAACCTAACTGATTCATTTTTTGTCAAAATCAAACTAAGTTTAATTTTGGACCCTTTGGACCTTTATGTAGACCAATTTGAAAACGGGACCAAAAGTTAAGAATCTACATACACAGTCATGACAGTTAGATTCGGCATATCAAAGAACCCCAATTATTCAATTTTGATGAAATCAAACAAAGTTTAATTTTGGACCCTTTGGGCCCCTTATTCTGTTGGGACCAAAACTCCCAAAATCAATACCAACTTCCTTTTATGGTCATAAACCTTGTGTTTAAATTTCATAGATTTCTATTTACTTATACTAACGTTATGGTGCGAAAACCAAGAAAAATGCTTATTTGAGTCCCTTTTTGGCCCCTAATTCCTAAACTGTTGGGACCTAAACTCCCAAAATCAATACCAACCTTCCTTTTGTAGTCATTAACATTGTGTTTAAATTTCATTGATTTCTATTTACTTAAACTAAAGTTATTGTGCGAAAACCAAGAATAATGCTTATTTGGGCCCTTTTTTGGCCCCTAATTCCTAAACTGTTGAAACCAAAACTCCCAAAATCAATCCCAACCGTTCTTTTGTGGTCATAAACCTTGTGTCAAAATTTCATAGATTTCTATTAACTTAAACTAAAGTTATAGTGCGAAAACCAAGAAAATGCTTATTTGGGCCCTTTTTGGCCCCTACTTCCTAAAATGTTGGGACCAAAACTCCCAAAATCAATACCAACCTTCCTTTTGTGGTCATAAACCTTGTGTTAAAATTTCATAGATTTCCATTCACTTTTACTAAAGTTAGAGTGCGAAAACTAAAAGTATTCGGACGATGACGACGACGACGACGACGACGCAGACGACGACGCCAACGTGATAGCAATATACGACGAAAATTTTTTCAAATTTTGCGGTCGTATAAAAATGAAAGAAAAACAAATATGTAACACATAAACAAACGACAACCACTGAATATACAGGCTCCTGACTTGGGACAGGCACATACATAAATAATGTGGCGGGGTTAAACATGTTAGCGGGATCCCAACCCTCCCCCTAACCTGGGACAGTGGTATAACAGTACAACATAAGAACGAACTATAAAAATCAGTTGAAAAAGGCTTAACTCATCAGATGGACAAAAATACAAGTGGACGTGGCCGGGTAAAGAAGACCAAACTTTGACTCAAGTATACAAGACTAGTTGACCAAATAATGACTTAAGTATACAAGACTATTTAACTGAACTTTGACTTGAATATACAATTACAAAATTGTAGACCAAACTTTGCCATAAGTATACAAGCCTTATCATGGTTTTTCAGTCAATGCAGTTTTTGTTGAGTCTGCTTCTTCTGTCACAGAAAGCTAGACATAATAACTTGCTAACTTCTTAAAAGTATTATATTTTAGACCTGGATGCTATATAACTTGTATATAGATGCCGAATATCTTAAAGTTTCCGTCTGTCTATATGTCCATTGTCCTTGACCTCATTTTCATGGTCAGTGTATACTTAAAAAAAAGATCGATTTTTTGTTATGATAATTTCTTTCTTATCTGAGTAATAGGATTAATATATTTAGTATGTGCATACATTGCAAGGTCTTCATACCACTCATATAGTTTTCATGTGACCTTGACCTCATTTCATGGATCAGTGAACAAGGTTAAGTTTTCGTGGTCAAGTCCATATATCAGATATTTTAAGCAATAGGTCTCACATATTTGGTGTATGGAATGATTGAAAGGTGTATATGTCCAACTGGAAGGTGTCATCTGACCTTGACCTCTCATCTTGATGGTTCTTTGGTCAACATGATTTTTTTGTAATTTGGTCTTGTTTTCTATTACTATATGCAATAGGTCAACAATATTTGGTGTATTAAAATATTAAATGATGTACATGTCAGTCTGGCATGTTTTATTTGACCTTGCCCTCATTTTGTGGTTCATTGCTCATTGTTAAGTTTTTGTGTTTTGGTCTGTTTTTCTTATTAAACTATTGGCAATGTGTCAACTATATCTGTTGTATGGAGGAATTGCAAGATGTATATGTCTGTCTGGAAGGTATCATCTAACTGTGACCTCATTTTCATGGTTTATTGGTCAATGTTATATGAGCATAATTAAGTTTGGTGTGAAGATACTATGAGCAATAGTTCAACAATATACAATGCATAGTTTGATTGTAGGGTATACATGTCTGTCTGGCATGGTTCATCTGACCTTGACCTCATTCCATGGTTCATTTGTCAATGTTTAGTTTTATTGGTTAACTTGGTGTATTGTATGATTGTAAGGTGTATATGTAAAAGAGGGACGAAAGATACCAAAGAGACAGTCAAACTCATAAATCCAAAATAAACTTACAACGCCTGGCTAAAAATGAAAGAAGACAAACAGACAAACAATAGAACACACTATTCTCGTTGGTTTATCTGACCTTGACCTCTTTGTTAGATCATGTTAAGTTTATGTGATAATTGTAGTAAAGCTTTATATTTGGGATCATCAACATAATATCAATGGTAAGTAAAGAAGGGGAGACATTTAAGCATGTGCACTCTTGTTGTGTATACGTCTTATTCATAGATACTCATTTTATGGATCAGTAATCGAAGTCAAAATTATGTGATTAAGCAGAAAGTCAACTATTTTTGGTTAATATGAAATAAATGTCAGTTGTACATGTCCAAATGATATTTTCATAGTCAATATTAAGATTTTATGATTTTACTTTATCTCAGATACTATTTATTATCACATCAATGTATTAAATGAAATGTAAGCTATACATATGTGTCTAGCAAGTATTATCTGACCTTCACATCATTTTCAGGGTTTATTGGTCAATGTTAAGTTTTCATAGATGGGTCTATTTCAATATAAGCAATTAGATAGCAATTTTTGGTAAAATAAATGATGATAAGGTGTACATGTCCCTCTGGCAGGGTTCATCAGACCTTGATCTCATTTACACGGATCTTTGATAATGCAAAGTTTAAGTGGTACTTGTAGTGAAACCTTCATCTATAAATTTTCAACATAAATCAATCAAGATCATTAAAGCAGATAAGATGTGTGTGCAATCTTTTAATTAAAATGTACTTAAAAAGATTTTAACAATACTTCAGTGTTTCAAACAGATGTGCAAAGGTCAATACTTTTACACCTCTTATAAAACAATTTCCATGTGTATTTGGCTCTAAGCAATTCACAGTCATCAACACAATTAGTCAACTTTATTTTACATGCAGATTAAACCCATTTAAGTTTACAAATGTATACACAAAAGTTTTAAAAACCTGAAACAAAACAAACAACAAATGAAGTTCAACATTTAATTATTGACAATGATTAAAATACATGTTACAAACAATATACAAGACAAAACTTAACAATATTATATGTAATGTGTAGTCTACATTAGCTATTAACAGTTGTATACTTTCATATCTGTTAAAGTTAGGAGATGACTTAATAAATAAAGTGATGGGAAATAAAAGTTAATACATGTTGTTACATTGGTAAATAATTATTATTATCCTACAAAAATAATAAAACAAAAGCTAAGGCATGATTAGATAAGTTGTTATGAACTTATGAAATCTTAAGACAATACTACTTAATAAGTAAAACTATGGAGAAGCCTAGTACAATTACAATAAACATATCAATATGTACAGTTTATTAACATGACTGTATTAAATAAGCCTTAGGCTGTTATTCAGTCAGGAGTATTGGGCCTGTAAGATGATCATTTGAAGGAGTAACATCCTGAATTGAATTTGAGAAATCCAAAAATCTTTTTTTACATCTAGACTGAATAGTAGTTTCATGATAAGATGAATAGTATATATAAAAATAAATGCTTATAAAAATAATTGCGTAATAAGACAGATGTTTAGTTAAATGCAAGATTTACAGCTCAGCATATTTATATAGGTGAATGATTCTGGCACTCAATTATTACACTCATAAGTTGTCACAACAAATCATCTGTACACAGAATATTTTTTATACATCTTTACAATCATGGCATTTTTAATTGGTACATCGTCATTCGCAATTCAGCTTGTTGGTAACAGGGTGTAAATAAAATTCAAACAGCATGGCTTTAGTTTGCTCTAGAAATGTATGAAAGGATTAAAAGATGGCTATGATTCATGTATAATGATGGCTGCTGTATAACAGATTATTTTGACAGTCATAAAATAACAAAAAATATCTCCATAGAACACAGACCAATGCTTTATTTTTACTTTATAAAGAAACTATGATCAAGATTTTATATAATTATTTGTAAAGTCCTATAATCATGATAATGGTAGAAGTATTTTAATTATCATTATTACTAATAAAATTTTTTCTTTTTTTTCTTCATTGTATAGGATAGAAATCAATATTTAAGTATAAAAAAAACCATTCTGTACAAAAAGGAAATAACCGCTTTTGAAGAATGATCAAGAATGGAATTACTTAATACGTTTGTTATAAACCTGGTCTCTTCAAACAAAAAGGACAAACGACAACACCAAAATAATATGTTATACAGCATGACTGTGACATGATACGCATTGTTAATAAACTGTATAACAGATGTATATATTTTTTCTCGTTAGAGAAACAGATTTCACCTCTAAATTATGTGTAATTCAATACTTATCAACTGCTGACAGTTCTTTTTATCTCCTACTGTGTCCTATGGAGAAATATGTTATCACACCCAATTCAGTGGCAAAATCTATAAATATATCCACATACATATAAATACCTTATCAGTAATAACAATACATTACCCGTTAGTAAAATAATGATTACAGAGATGTTGAAATCTGTCTGAGATGTCAGGGAAATAATGGTTCCCACAGTCACACAAGGTGCTTGACCAAATATTGATCATAACAAAATATCTAATAACTTTTAGAAAAAGACTTCCATACAATATTTCTATTCTTGCAACTGACTAAATCTGTTATATGATGCTGTAATCTGTCAGGGCTAAATGGTTAGCTCTCAAAATCAGCAAACTGAATCTGAGGTAAAACTGAAATAAAAATCTGTACCATTTCTGTAAGCTTTCCCGTCTAAGCAAATAACATTTCAGTAAGATGTTTCTTCTAATCAAATAACATTTCTGTAAGCTTTTTCATCTTAGCAAATTACATTTCTGTAAGTTTTTTTGCCTCAGCAAATTTCATTTATGTAAGGTTTTTCCCTCTCAGCAAGTAACATTTCTGTAAGATGTTTCTTCTAATCAAATAAAATTTCTGTAAGCTTTTCCATCTTAGCAAATTACATCTCTGTAAGATTTTTGCCTCAGCAAACTTTAATTCTATAAGCTTTTCTATTTATGGAAATAACATTTCTGTAAAGCTTTTCAATCGTAGCAAATAACATTTCTGTAAGATTCTCTTGTCTTGGCAAAATACATTCCCTCTCAGCAAATTACATTTCTGGAAGCTTTTCCATCTCAGCAAAATTCATTTCTGTCATGCCTGTAAGATTTTCCATCTTTGCAAATAAAAAATTCTGTAACATGTTTTATCAAAGCATATTACATTTTTGTAAGTTTTCAAATCTTAAAAAATTCAACAGCTATTAAATACTTTGTCAAACAGATTCTGGATGTATATGAAAAGTTCCAAATATAAATATGGTATAAAAGTCTTTAAACACAAGATATTTTTTAAGGTATTTCTCTGAAAGAAGTTATTTGCTGTTAAGTTTATAAGCAATCATGTTGTCACAGTCAAAACCCACTGCTGTAATACTAATGTAATTTGACAGAACACAGCCGGTAGTATTCTTTTATAACAATAGTTCAAATTCTGGATTATGTGGACTCTTTATATCAATATAATATTATCAAAGCCATCTATAATGGTGACAATGCTAGTTAGTCACATTGTGCATAGTCAAAATTATCCTTTTGTGATAGTTTCACAACATATGTATGTCATCTACAAGACTATGTCTGATGATAAGCTGTGCAAGGAATCATGGTGTCCATTCTTCTCACTTTTTCCTGAACAGCAGACTTTATATTTTACTTTATTTTCATGAACCCTAGTACAATAGTGACAGTCCGTCCTTGTCATACTGTCATCAGTTTGTTTCCTTTCCGAAAGTCTTTCATTATATCTTCCACCCTTGTCACATGCAGCTTCTTCAGCAGCAAATTCAACGTATTTCTATGACCTCTTTTATAAGCATGCTAATATGGTAAAACTCAGTTCTTAACAAATCTATGAACTACTAACATCACACGATGTAGATTACAAATAACTGTAACATCAACATAAGTAATCTTCTCCAGTTACAATTCCTTTATATCTTTATGAACTCCAGTGCAATCCACATTAAAACACAGGTCTTTCCTTCAATGCTAATGTCAAGGATGTTTTCAAGTAAGCCATTTTAAATACAATGACCTCCTATGTAAGCCACCAAATATATTGCATGTCCATTATTTATATCCTCCTTAAAATTAGACCAAGTTTGACTAAAACTTTATGGTTTAATAAGCAACTATATATTAAATGTGACAATCCTTTCACTGACCATAGTATGATGCCAGTATAAAACAATTGTGAAACTCATTACATCTATATGACCTCTTTTGAAAGCCACATACAATGTTTGTCTATCCTTGTCTTGTGGGTGTCAGTTTAGTTGTTAAGCAATATTCATACACATTCATTCCTGTGGCAGCCCAAAAGAATGATGTCTGTCCATCCTTATCCATATAATAAAATTGTTCCCTTCTAAACTTTGATTATATCTCTGCTTGTAGTATATAACAAAGGTGACAAACCTCAGACAGCCCACAATATAATGCCAGTTTTGGTTTTCGTCATTTTTTCTGCAGTTTTACTGCTCACATACACTTTGATTCTACAAATATTCATGATGAAATAGCACACTTGTGAAAAGGTTGCAATGAAGTCACATTCGGATTCCCTGTGATGATCCATTGATATGATACAATCAAAACTAACACCCAATAACAATTTTATCTCAACTCCATACTTTTTTTCCATTCTTTCACTCAGTTATGACAATGGGACTGATTTACATTGAAACATCACTCGATCATAGTTACGACTTTTGAAAGGAACATCTGCTGAGTTATCAAATGCTATTGTAATGTCTGTTATTCTCATGTAGTCATAAAAACTAATAAACGTAAGCAAAATCCTGGTCCTTCTTTTGCTTTATGACATTCATATAATTGTTCTGCAGATAAATCCTACAATCATACATCTCTGTTTCTCTATTATCATGTCTTGTTGTTTCACCACTATTTCTCTGTTTAATATTCAATTATGGTTATTATTTTCCATTATTTATATTGATGTATTTGGTGATTTTTCTAATGCTTATGTTCCAAGTTATCACATGTTATTCTATAATTGTTTATATACAAAATCTTTTCCAGATGATTTTTTTTCAACAATAAAATTTCCTTTCTTCAAATATTTGGGTAACTCCTTATGAGTTCTCCTTGTTAAATATAAAAAAAAACACACACATAGTGTTGCAGTGAAATATTTTCATGAACATTGTCATCATTTTGCCTCAGTAGTCAATAAGTGTTACACATTTAGTTACACACATAATATTCCTTCATGGAAATGTCTTTTGCAGTGAAAGACCATGTACTCCACGGCCTTCTTCATGTTACTCAAATGTACTGCTTGAATTATCAGCACATGTAACTTTTTAATGGATTCTTAGTGTTCCATGTTTTCTATTTTGGCAGTGATAATTATAAGCTTCCATGTTCGGAATAAAAATGCAATTTAAAACAGTTTCTTCAAGTGGAATGTGGCGAACCATTTTCATGTTACAGCTGATGGTGGTGTACGAAATTCAAAAAATAATTTAAATAACAAATTGTAAAAATCCTAATTAACTAAATTTAAGCCTTTGTCAACTATCTGATGAAGCTTGAACACCTGTATCAAATGAGTCAGGTTTTGGTAAATTTTCACTGAAATAGAAAAAAAAACCAACATTTAGTTTAACAGTTTTTTCCTTATTTTTTCAGAACAAGGAATCACAGCAGAAGTTAATTTGCAACAATTATCTCACTGCATAATCATTATCCATATAAAACATCAAAATCAATATTTGGAAATCATTTCTATTAAGTTAGAACTGTATAAAATCCTTTTGGGAATAATTATAATGACTGTAAGGAGGTTGTAAAAAAATCAAGAATAGGTCATGTTAACTACTTTCGGTTTTAAAATGAAATGAAAAAGTAACACATGGATAACAAATCCAAAACAAGTCGGATTCATCTACGGATTGGTTTGTATTTTTTAAAAGCAGGAAATTGTCATTTTTCAATTTAAATACCTTTAGTAAGAGCAATATAGATGTTTCTCTTGTTTAAATAATACTATATGATTTCCTATTTTACATTTTTAGTGTCTATAGTCATAATACGTTCACGCATACACAGTACAGGAATCACTTGTTTGACTCATGAAAACATTTCTGAACGTTTTGAATAAAGTTTTATCTTTTAAATGGAAATTGTAGAAAGTTTTAGATGAACATTTTTATCAAATATGTCAAAAATGTGTTTAAATGAAGAATCTACGCCTAAGAAACTTAAAATTGTCATCCTTTGAGAAATATTTCAATTCAAATGCAAAATTGTCAGGGGGCAAATGATAAAACTATACTCCTTTTTTTGAAATGTCAACTGAATGCATTTCCTGGTGAAAATAATTATAATGGTCAATTATGAGGTTTATTAATAATTAACGGATTTGTAACCCATAAACTTGTCAAAAACATGACGACAGGTAGATTTATAGTATTTTCATGCGAAAATACATTCACTTTCAAAATTTAGTGACGAAATTGATTTCAAATACTTATGTCATTATGAAAACTGTTTTGTATTTCAGGAAAATGACGAGCTCTAGCAAAATCACTGCTTCTTTGTCATGGTGTTGTCCGTTTGCATTAACTTATGGTTTTTAATTGGACTCTTTGTATTTTCTCCCTCTTTTCAACTTCTTCAAAATCCCTGTAGAAACTATCTTTCAATCTAGACTAACAATAATTCAACTAACTATGTCCTCCTAATTTGAATTCGAGTGTTTTTCTCATTGTTTATATTATCATACCACATTTCCTGATTTTTATGCCCCACCTACGATAGAAGAGGGGCATTATGTTTTCCTGTCTGTGCATCCGTTCTTCCATCCGTTCGTTCGTTCGTTTGTCCGTCCGTCGGTCTGTCCGTTCTTTCGTTCGTCCGTCTGTCCCGCTTCAGGTTAAAGTTTTTGGTCAAGGTAGATTTTGATGAAGTTGAAGTCCAATCGACTTCAAACTTAGTACACATGTTCCCTATGATATGATCTCTCTAATTTTAATGCCAAAGTAGAGTTTTTACCCCAATGTCATGGTCCACTGAACATAGAAAATGACAGTGTGAGTGGGGAATCCGTGTACTATTGACACATTCTTGTTATATTTACATTTACTTCAAAATGTTGTTTGTTTTTTTAGTTGTTATGTTTATGTTTTAGTTACATATAACCTACATCGCTTTTATTGATAGCAATCAAATTTGTTTACCTTAGTTCTTTTAAATTATAAGCTTGTGCTTCCAACTCTTCAGCATGGTGTTTCATTATACTTTCTATTTGTATGCTATCATTTTGTAGAATTTGAAAGCTGCAAGAAAATGAAATTTATCTCAGATTTAAGCTTTCCATTAACTTATTTTTAGTGTAAGAAACTTGAACCTTCTTCAGTGTTCTCCCAAGGGTCTTTTAGCATCATGGTAATGTGATGATATATTTCATGAATGTTATATATAAACTGTATATTTATGCATATTATACTGATAAACTGTATTTTTTAAAGTAAATAAAGAATAGAATATATATATGCTATCTGAATTGGTTTTTTTATATAGATTATGTCATGGATGTCCTAATTTTTATTAACAAGATTGTACTTCAAATATCCCTGTCCACCAAGATGATAAATGTTAAATCAGAGGAGAACACTGTCCTTAATTTATTATAAAAATTTGTAAGGTCAAGATCAGATAAACATTTGCTTCTTATAAGAAATTGACCAACAAAATATTGCAGATCTATTGTATAATGACAGAAAAAAAGACCTAATCAAAATTTCTAAATCCATTATCACTCAAGTGTGAAAATTAGAGTTCTGAAATGACTTGCAATCATAAGGTATGAACCTTAATACTTCATAAATATGATAAATCGATGAACAAATCCCTAAAAAAACTGGCAGTTTTACTTACTCAGATTTCAGACTTGTCAATGTCATAGGGTGGAATGAGGATCTAGGCTGAAGTTCGGCCCCCATGGCCCCTAAATTGCTGGCTTCTACTGGTTGCCCAGTCATTTTGGGAATCACATCTATTTTCAGTCTAAGCAACAAGTCAGTACATCTCTTCACCATCTACAATGTATATTAGTAAAATAGTAAACCACATTTATATAAACTAAATTGTACTCTATAGATCTATATACATAAGGACATTTGTTAAACTCTTTATTTCACAACCTTAGCCTATACATATCTTATCATTTTCACCATATATATATATATTGATTTGTACAACAATCATAACTTTAACTAAACACATCTTCAAATTACAGCCTTACACTATAAATATCTGCATATCACAACATTTGAACTTAGTCTATAAAGATCTTCACATCATTACCTTATACCATAAAGTTCTGCACATCATACACTTTGAACTTTGTCTATAAAAATCATCACATCACAACCTTGGTCTAAGAAGACTTTTGCATCACAACCTTTGTATCAGGACCTTTGTCTATAAAGATCTTCACATCACAACCTTTGTCTAAGAAGACCTTCACATCACAATCTTTGTCTAAGAAGACCTTTGCATCACAACCTTTGTATCAGGATCTTTGTCTATAAAGATCTTCACATCACAACCTTTGTCTAAGAAGACCTTTGCATCACAACCTTTGTATCAGGACCTTTGTCTATAAAGATCTTCACATCACAACCTTTGTCTAAGACCTTTGCATCACAACCTTTGTATCAGGACCTTTGTCTATAAAGATCTTCACATCACAACCTTTGTCTAAGAAGACCTTTGCATCACAACCTTTGCATCAGGACCTTTGTCTATAAAGATCTTCACATTAGGACCTTTGTCTATAGAGACATTTGCATCATAACCATTGTCTATAAATATCTTCACATTACAAGCATCAACAGTAAGGATGTCAACATTGAAACCTTAGTTCATAAATATCTTCTCTTGGCATCACAACCTAAGTATATAAGGACCTTTTGTAGTCTAGCATAGGATATGGGTTTTTCTCATTGTTGTGAGTCGTACATTTACCTATAATTGCTTACATTTACTTCATTTGAAATTGGGTGAATAGTTGTCTCATTAGCAATCATACCACATCTCCTTATTTTATATATATATACTCTAAACACCTTTCATCCAAAATAATCTTTACAACACATCATTATCTTCATCTTGAAAGATCTGAACAACAAATCACTCCCTTCTTCTTTGAAGTTTACTATTCAATTCAAGTACTTTTTGTTACATAACAACAAGAGATAAGGAACTTTTCCACAATAACAATTTGTTAGCAATGTCAGAAATGCTGTGATCTACAAAACTTAACAATAAGATTATAACCAGGTGCTCCGCAGGGCGCAGCTTTATACGACCGCAGAGGTCGAACCCTGAACAGTTGGGGCAAGTATGGACAAAACATTCAAGCGTGATACAGCTCTGAATTTGGATTGTGATCAAATTTTTGACATTACATGTTTTTTTTTTACACAAAACAAATGTCAAGATTTTACAAATCAATTAAAGATTTCTTCTTCAAACTTATTTAAATCTAAAATTAAATAGTTGACACAGCATAGGTTTCTGACACAGAATGAATATGGTCTAATGAACTTAAAATATTTTTTTTGCCTTTGAGCAATTCACTATGCTGTTGAATATTAATCCTCTCAATGTTTGAAGAAATTTTCTTTTTATTTATGAAATCTGAAATGAGAAAAATTTAAACCCCCCCCCCCCCCCCCCCCCCCCCCCCCCCCGTTTTTTTTCACATCCCCGTTTCCCTTTTTCCAAAACTGATATCAATTCAAATTTCTAATGGAGTTTGCAACAATAACTACTCTTTTAAATACATCATAAAATATTAAAATGTAAAATAAAGTGCTTGTTATCACTGAATGGTAAAGATTGGTTGGTAGTTAAAGTGAATATACATTGTTTATTGTATAAAACAATAAAAAAAACTTCATCAGCAACATTTTATATTGGCAAATTTCCAATGAAGTTATTTACATAAAGTTATTGGCAAATAAAAATAGAAAATGACATCATAGTCATGTCTGGCAAATGTCCAACATACATTATTATCTAAAAACATTTTAGATAAGATAAGGAAAAAAAGCTTCATCAGCAACATTTTATATTGGCAAATTTCCAATGAAGTTATTTACATAAAGTTATTGGCAAATAAAAATAGAAAATGACATCATAGTCATGTCTGGCAAATTTCCAACATATATTATCAACTACTATTCTATACAAAGAAAGATAACTCCAATTGAAAATTAATTGCTATTGCACAATATAGTGCAATTAGATATTTCTTGCTATTGTGCAATACTGTGCAATTGAAAATTTCTTGCTATTGCACAATACTTGATATTGACCAACTTGAAAACTGGGCCCATAATCAAAAATCAAAGTACATATTTAGATATAGCATATCAAATAAGCCCAAGAATTTAATTTTTGTTAAAATCAAACTTAGTTTAATTTTGGACCCTTTGGACCTTAATGTAGACCAATTTGAAAACTGGACCAGAAATTAAGAATCTACATACACAGTTAGATTTGGCATATCAAAGAACCCATTTATTCAATTTTTGATGAAATCAAACAAAGTTTAATTTTGGACCCCCATTTGGACCAACTTGAAAACTAGGCCAATAATTAAAAATCTAAGTACATTTTTAAATTCAGCATATCAAAGAACCCCAAGGATTCAATTTTTGTTAAAATCAAACTAAGTTTAATTTTGGACCCTTTGGACCTTAATGTAGACCAATTTGAAAACGGGACCAAAAATTAAGAATCTACATACATAGTTAGATTCGGCATATCAAAGAACCCCAATTATTCAATTTTTGATGAAATCACACAAAGTTCAATTTTGGACCCTTTGGGCCCCTTATTCCTAAACTCAAAATCAAACCCAACCTTCCTTTTATGGTCATAAACCTTGTGTTTAAATTTCATAGATTTCTATTTACTTATACTAAAGTTATGGTGCAAAAACCAAAAATAATGCTTATTTGGGCCCCTTTTTGGCCCCTAATTCATAAACTGCTGTGACCTCAACTCCAAAAATCAATCCCAACCTTCCTTTTGTGGTCATAAACCTTGTGTTAAAATTTCATTGATTTCTATTTACTTATACTAAAGTTATTGTGCGAAAACCAAGAATAATGCTTATTTGGGCCCTTTTTTGGCCCCCAATTCCTAAACTGTTGGAACCAAAACTCCCAAAATCAATCCCAACCTTCCTTTTGTGGTCATAAACCTTGTGTCAAAATTTCATAGATTTCTATTCACTTAAACTAAAGTTATAGTGCGAAAACCAAGAAAATGCTTATTTTGGCCCTTTTTGGCCCCCAATTTCTTAAATGTTGGGACCAAAACTCCCAAAATCAATCCCAACCTTCCTTTTGTGGTCATAAACCTTGTGTTAAAATTTCATTGATTTCTATTCACTTTTACTAAAGTTAAAGTGCGAAAACTAAAAGTATTCAGACGACGACGACGACGACGACGACGCCAACGTGATAGCAATATACGACCAAAAAATTAAAATTTTTGCGGTCGTATAAAAATTTGCTGACAAGGAGGTAGTATATAATAAAACAAAATCAATGTTACAAATCAGCTGAAATTCAACCAAATTGGAAATAGAACAGATACAGACAGATTATAAATACAAGGATAATGGAAAGATGACTTTCAGATTGCTACTGTTACAACAAGGACTATGATATCATCATCCAACCAAAAGCTGTCTTATTTGCAATATTGAACAACAATCATAAGTTATTTTATCAGCAGCATCTATAACTGATAACGTAGAAATCATCAAAAGAGATTTGGAGATGATTATATTTGTCAATATTTAAGACACCACCTCTGTCTAAGTGACAACAGACCATTCAAACAACAATATAGACAACTCCTCCAGCTATTTTAAATAGTCAAGTAACATCTTTGACAGCTTCTTGCAAATAGTATCTCAAGATCGTCACACAGTCAATATGCATTCAAAGAGGTCCTTTTGTGTAAATAGAACAGGACAATCAGACTATGTGTGGACTATTGAAGCTAAATAACCTTACAATAATAGACATGTATGCATTGTCAAGATTTGAAGATCAGACTATGTGTGGACTATTGAAAGATAAATAACCTAACAATAAAAGATTGATATGCATTGCCAAGAATTGAAGATCAGACTATGTGTGGACTATTGAAGCTAAATAACCTTACAATAATAGACATGTATGCATTGTCAAGATTTGAAGATCAGACTATGTGTGGACTATTGAAAGATAAATAACCTAACTATAAAGGACAGATATGCATTGCCAAGAATTGAAGATCAGACTATGTGTGGACTATTGAAGCTAAATAACCTTACAATTAATAGACATGTATGCATTGTCAAGTTTTGAAGATCAGACTATGTGTGGAATATTGAAAGATAAATAACCGAACAATAAAAGGTTGATATGCATTACTGAGAATTGCAGATCAGCCTATGTGTGGACTATTGTAGGTTAAACAATATAACTATAAAAGATAGATATGCATTGCCAAGAATTGAAGATCAGACTATGTGTGGACTATTGTCAGTTAAACAATCTAACTAATAAAGACAGATATGCATTGCCAAGAATTGAAGATCAGACTATGTGTGGACTATTGTAAGTTAAACAATCTAACTAATAAAGACAGATATGCATTGCCAAGAATTGAAAATCAGACTATGTGTGGACTATTGTAAGCTAAACAAACTAAAAACAAAAGACAGATATGCATTGCCAAGAGTTGCAGATCAGACTATGTGTGGACTATTGTAAGCTAAACAACCTAACCATAAAAGACAGATATGCATTGTCAAGAATTGAAGATAAGACTATTGTGCGGACTATTGTAAGCTAAAAAACTTAAGGATAAAAGACAGATATGCATTGCCAAGAATTGAAGATCAGACTATGTGTGGACTATTTTAAGCTAAACAACCTAACGATAAAAGACAGATACGCATTGCCAAGAATTGAAGATCAGACTATGTGTGAACTATTGTAAGCTAAACAACCTAACCATAAAAGACAGATATGCATTGCCAAGAATTGAAGATCAGACTATGTGTGGACTATTGTAAGCTAAACAACCTAACCATAAAAGACAGATATGCATTGCCAAGAATTGAAGATCAGACTATGTGTGGACTATTGTAAGCTAAACAACCTAACCATAAAAGACAGATATGCATTGCCAAGAATTGAAGATCAGACTATGTGTGGACTATTGTAAGCTAAACAACCTAACCATAAAAGACAGATATGAATTGTCAAGAATTGAAGTTAAGACTATGTGTGCAATATTGTAAGCTAAACAACTTAAGGATAAAAGACAGATATGCATTGCCAAGAATTGAAGATCAGACTATGTGTGGACTATTGAAGCTAAATAACCTTACAATAATAGACATGTATGCATTGTCAAGATTTGAAGATCAGACTATGTGTGAACTTTTGAAAGATAAATAACCTAACTATAAAGGACAGATATGCATTGCCAAGAATTGAAGATCAGACTATGTGTGGACTATTGAAGCTAAATAACCTTAAAATTAATAGACATGTATGCATTGTCAAGATTTGAAGATCAGACTATGTGTGGACTATTGAAAGATAAATAACCTAACAATAAAAGGTTGATATGCATTGCTGAGAATTGATGATCAGCCTATGTGTGGACTATTGTAGGTTAAACAATCTAACTATAAAAGACAGATATGCATCGTCAAGAATTGAAGATCAGACTATGTGTGGACTATTGAAAGATAAATAACCTAACAATAAAAGATTGATATGCATTGCCAAGAATTGAAGATCAGACTATGTGTGGACTATTGAAGCTAAATAACCTTACAATTAATAGACATGTATGCATTGTCAAGATTTGAAGATCAGACTATGTGTGGACTATTGAAAGATAAATAACCTAACAATAAAAAACAGATATGCATTGCCAAGAATTGAAGATCAGACTATGTGTGGACTATTGTAAGTTAAACAATCTAACTAATAAAGACAGATATACATTGCCAAGAATTGAAGATCAGACTATGTGTGGACTATTGTAAGCTAAACAAACTAACAATAAAAGACAGATATGCATTGCCAAGAGTTGCAGATCAGACTATAGGTGGACTATTGTAAGCTAAACAACCTAACATAAAAGACAGATATGCATTGCCAAGAATTGAAGATCAGACTATGTGTGGACTATTGTAAGTTAAACAATCTAACTAATAAAGACAGATATGCATTGCCAAGAATTGAAGATCAGACTATGTGTGGACTATTGTAAGTTAAACAATCTAACTAATAAAGACAGATATGCATTGCCAAGAATTGAAGATCAGACTATGTGTGGACTATTGTAAGCTAAACAAACTAACAACAAAAGACAGATATGCATTGCCAAGAGTTGCAGATCAGACTATGTGTGGACTATTGTAAGCTAAACAACCTAACCATAAAAGACAGATATGAATTGTCAGGAATTGAAGTTAAGACTATGTGCGGAATATTGTAAGCTAAACAACTTAAGGATAAAAGACAGATATGCATTGCCAAGAATTGAAGATCAGACTATGTGTGGACTATTGAAGCTAAATAACCTTACAATAATAGACATGTATGCATTGTCCAGATTTGAAGATCAGACTATGTGTGGACTATTGAAAGATAAATAACCTAACTATAAAGGACAGATATGCATTGCCAAGAATTGAAGATCAGACTATGTGTGGACTATTGAAGCTAAATAACCTTAAAATTAATAGACATGTATGCATTGTCAAGATTTGAAGATCAGACTATGTGTGGACTATTGAAAGATAAATAACCTAACAATAAAAGGTTGATATGCATTGCTGAGAATTGATGATCAGCCTATGTGTGGACTATTGTAGGTTAAACAATCTAACTATAAAAGACAGATATGCATTGCCAAGAATTGAAGATCAGACTATGTGTGGACTATTGAAAGATAAATAACCTAACAATAAAAGATTGATATGCATTGCCAAGAATTGAAGATCAGACTATGTGTGGACTATTGAAGCTAAATAACCTTACAATAATAGACATGTATGCATTGTCAAGATTTGAAGATCAGACTATGTGTGGACTATTGAAGCTAAATAACCTTACAATTAATAGACATGTATGCATTGTCAAGATTTGAAGATCAGACTATGTGTGGACTATTGAAAGATAAATAACCTAACAAAAAAAGGTTGATATGCATTGCTGAGAAAGTTAAACAATCTAACTAATAAAGACAGATATGCATTGCCAAGAATTGAAGATCAGACTATGTGTGGACTATTGTAAGTTAAACAATCTAACTAATAAAGACAGATATGCATTGCCAAGAGTTGCAGATCAGACTATGTGTGGACTATTGTAAGCTAAACAACCTAACCATAAAAGACAGATATGCATTGTCAAGAATTGAAGATAAGACTATGTGCGGACTATTGTAAGCTAAACAACTTAAGGATACAAGACAGATATGCATTGCCAAGAATTGAAGATCAGACTATGTGTGGACAATTTAAGCTAAACAACCTAAAGATAAAAGACAGATATGCATTGCCAAGAATTGAAGATCAGACTATGTGTGGACTATTGTAAGCTAAACAACCTAACCATAAAAGACAGATATGCATTGCCAAGAATTGAAGATCAGACTATGTGTGGACTATTTTAAGCTAAACAACCTAACGATAAAAGACATATATGCATTGCCAAGAATTGAAGATCAGACTATGTGTGGACTATTGTAAGCTAAACAACCTAACCATAGAAGACAGATATGCATTGCCAAGAATTGAAGATCAGACTATGTGTGGACTATTTTAAGCTAAACAACCTAACGATAAAAGACAGATATGCATTGCCAAGAATTGAAGATCAGACTATGCAGACTATTGTAAGCTAAACAACCTAACCATAAAAGACAGATATGCATTGCCAAGAATTGAAGATCAGACTATGTGTGGACTATTGTAAGCTAAACAACCTAACCATAAAAGACAGATATGAATTGTCAAGAATTGAAATTAAGACTATGTGCGGAATATTGTAAGCTAAACAACTTAAGGATAAAAGACAGATATGCATTGCCAAGAATTGAAGATCAGACTATGTGACGACTATTGTAAGCTAAACAACTTAAGGATAAAAGACAGATATGCATTGCCAAGAATTGAAGATCAGACTATGTGTGGACTATTGTAAGCTTAACAACCTAACGATAAAAGACAGATATGCATTGCCAAGAATTGAAGATAAGACTATGTGCGGACTATTGTAAACTAAACAACTTAACGATAAAAGACATTGCAAATAATAGATTTTAATGATTCACTACCTATAAGTATACTTTTTTATCTGTAATAGACTGTAGACGTAATATTATATCATCATGTGGATATCCTGGAGATGCACAATGAAAAAAGGTTATCTATGATTGGTCAACTAGGAATCTTTAAATACTACCAGATACTATTTGGTTTCATTAATTACCCTACCATGTTCCAAGAAGATATTGGAGTTATATTGCTTTTTCATCCATGTTGTTATCATCTTAGGCAATACCTTTGGAGATCAAATGGAAAATTTTCCCCTTGTACTAAACAGGATTCATCAAAACAACATGAAGCTTAGAGTAGACAAATGTTCTTTCTTTAAGAGAAAAGTCTAGAATGTTGGCCGTGTTGTCTCTGTAGAGGCTGTTGAGGTTGATTAAGCTAAGATTAAAATGGCCTAAACATACCCGCCATGAATATGTAAGAAGATTTATTAGCTATTTTCAATGATTCATCAGACAGTTCAGCCAGATCTACAAACCACTTTAATATCGATATGATGTCAAATATCAGACGATCAGGACAAGAATGTATCAACTATCATTAATTTCCTGAGGTCTATAAGACATTGCACTATTGGAACTACCATATATTATTTGAATTGAGTTGCTAAAGAAGTCAGACTAAATTTCATTTCTTGCTAATACAATTGTGTTCTCAGAATTACAGCAAGAAGAAGTCTTATCAGTTTAATTGAGGTCTGGAGCTGGCATGTCAGTTAACTGCTAGTAGTCTGTTGTCATTTATGTATTATTGTCATTTTATTTATTTTCTTTTGTTACATCTTTTGACATCGGACTCTGACTTCTCTTGAACTGAATTTTAATGTGCGTATTGTTATGCGTTTACTTTTCTACATTGACTAGAGGTATAGGGGGACGGTTGAGATCTCATAAACATGTTTAACCCTGCCGCAATTTTGCGCCTGTCCCAAGTCAGGAGCCTCTGGGCTTTGTTAGTCTTGTATGATTTTTAATTTTAGTTTCTTGTGTATAATTCGGAGTTTAGTATGACGTCCATTATCACTGTACTAGTATACATATTTTTAGGGGCCAGCTGAAGGACACCTACGGGTGCGGGAATTCTCGCTACATTGAAGACCCATTGGTGGCCTTCGGCTGTTGTCTGCTCTATGGTCGGGTTGTTGTCACTTTGACACATACCCCATTTCCTTTCTCAATTTCATTAATCATTCTAGATATAGTTAACCACCATATTTAATGTATACCTGTTCCATCCTCAGACTGAGTTTAGATTGACAATCTAAAACACTTTTGATGTTCTGGTCAACTTTTCCTGTTCTTATAAAATGTTTAATCAACATTCTACAAATAGAAATACTGTATTGTTAAGGCAATGGATTTATTTCTGGACAAAGACAATACAATTAGTGATTTCAGCAAAGTTATAATTCTTCATATCCCTCCTGTTACAGATACTTTTATCCATTTTTCCAAAAGAAAAATCAATGCTTTTTAATTTTTTAATGCATTCCATTTGGATTACATAGGCTTGAAATGTGCATATGGTTTAGCTTTCTATAAAACTAGGTTTAATCCAACATGTTCTAAAGAAAATGCTGGTACCAATAGGTTTGATAAAACTTTTGAAACATGGTCACTAATTGATATATAGAATTAATACACTATTATTTTTTTTTCTCACACAGTAGCTTAATCTAATTATGTAAAAATTGGTCTTTTGTTATCATTTCTGTTTCCTTTTTTGCAATGATAGATTGTGCTTCTATTCATTTCTCATCGAGTATATGAAATGAATGGACTTTCTGAATGAACAAATATTTATAGAAAGCTTTATAAACTAGCAATACTTACGCAATTTGTTTGTTTGTTACTTGGTGCATTTTTGCCGTATTTTTCATGCAATGATCATTCATCACAAACTCTAACTGTTCAATAAATTTTTGTATTCTTATCCTGAAAATTAAATGATAAAAAATCAATTCAAACTTGATCATTTTAGAGATATAGGAACTTCTGTCGGTCTTAAATTATTCTGCAACATCAATTCAAATATTACCAATAATTTTCCAATTTATAAGTTTTCTTTGATCTAAAAATTTTAAATTGTGAGCATTCTCTGATAAATTGATTCTTATGAACACATAAACTGAAAATTCAAACTTTTAAGAATCCCTTGAATATATAACAAGATTTACTTCAGCAAACAAAGAATTCTTAGCAACTGCCTGATAGTGTTTAGAAAAAGAGCAATTTAATTAAAAGACATAATGGTAATATTACCTGTCACTCCTATGTGCAAACTCCTCCTCCTGTGACAGATATCTCTTTTTCCTATGATCAGCAAATGTTTTGTAGATTTCATAGATCTTAGTAGACAAGTGGTGTGATTTCTGAACGCTAAAATGATATGAAATGACATGAATTCGAGAAAAGAAAAGGATTGTTTATTATTGTCTAATCTAAAAACTCTTAACATACCTTTTTATATTGTTTATCATTTTATTGTTTATATAAAAACATGCATAACACACCCAATTCCTTATTTATACATATACAGTGATCGGGAAAGTCGTGCGCCCTGCGCCTATAGCGCATATTGACAAGAAATGGCGCATACAGTGACAAATGTAAGCGCCCACGTGGCGCACGATATTTTTCACTTCGTTTCCAAACGCTTAGAAATCGTCAAATGGATTTCCGATCGTGTTCCGTGCCGTAATGTGTGTGTACACAACTGTGTAATGTTCCTCCAATTATAGGAGCACCTATATATTTTTGGGACGTCTCGGGTTTTTCCCTATGATAATAGAACCATGCGGTTTAACGTCTCGGGTGTTTTCCTATTGTAATAATAGAACCATGTGATCTAACTGAGAACCGGAAAAACGTATTTAACCATCATTCATGATATATTTTTTTCATATAAACAACTTTAAATTTGTGAAATTTGGCTAGTACAGACGAGATTTGACTCTAATAATAATCTCATTTAGTTTAGCTTTCTATTATTTCGATTGAAGAACCCCAAAGACTTTTTAGGAATATAGTTTTTGTCTCCAAAAAAGGCGCTTAACTGTCCTTGTCATTTTTTGGTCTTTGGCTCGTTTTGACATTTTGTAAACATGACTTCAGCGATTTGTTGTTTTGTTCTATTAATTAATGGTACTCTTAACTGTTATTCTTGCCACACCGTGATGAAGTTATAATAATACAAGAAGTGCAGAGAAATGCCTGAAATGTCCTCTGATACGGAACGTCTGGAATAAGTATGGTATCGACCAAGACCCAAATTTAATGTACAAAAAAAAACCATGAACATGAACACGGCAACAGTACCAGTTTAAACATTGTAAATAAATTTAACGGTTAACTTAAATATTGTTCGGGTTGGAAGAAGTTATTGTATATTCATTGAAATTGAAATTACAAAATCACAGGAACAATACCCATGATTTTATTTTAAATCATAAAGGTAAGTACAAACATCTCTTTGCCAAAATATACTGATACATTTTTTTTTTTTTACAAAAGTCCATTTAAATGGCCCACTCATTTGACAACATGGCCCATTATTTTTTAAAATGGCCCATTAAATTTATTTTTGAGGGGCCCTGGGCCCATAGGGAAAAAAACCTTCCAGATCACTGCATATATGCAGTAAACACATACCATCTATCTTCTGTCATACATCCCACACAGCTTGTTATAGCTTCCCTCTCTTGTTCAGTTACTTTGTCCACCAATACACTCATATATACTTTAATCTCCTCAGTTCTGTTTTCGGCCTAAAATTACATAATATTGTCACATTTTCATTTCTTTTTTTTCTTTCTTTCAGAATTCAAAACTGTTTATGTATGTAAAATATCTACACATGAATATCACCAGTAGCTTAAAACCACAGTGTTTGTGAGCACTAAAATGGTAAAGATTGCTTCCACTTTGCAATTTTGTGAATTTTTTAATAAAACATTCCAATTGTATTTTGTCAAGCAAATTAAGATTTTGAGTAAAGAGTTATCTTCTTTGTTCTTGATTTTAAATTTGTAGTTAATCCTATTTTTATGACAGATTCATACACGCATTACTTATGAACTTTCTAATGAGTATATGGTACTTAAAATACACATCATATTATAACTAATTCTCAAAGTATAACATATCTTCAATAAAGTGAATGGTATTTACTAGATCAGAATAAAAATGATCACATAGCTACACTATTTTGTTTGAACTGCCAAATGTAGAGATAAACCTTAATAAATATATATATATATCAAGTCAGTACCATAGGGTTTCATGCAACCTTTACCAAAAAACATGATCACAGTTATATAGTTGACCAGATAGTGATCAAACTGGTTTTTTTTTCTCTGGAGATTGTTTTAAATGTTTTAATTTCAATGACAGACCATGACTTATTTCAAGTGAGAAAAATAACTAAGTCTGCCTTACAGTACCAGGCCAGTATAAAGAAAATGGTTTTATCATATATCTCAGCCATTCTGTAATTGAAAGATTTTTTACCTTTTGTTGGGTTTCCCTTGGTGACTGATCCCTAAGGGTCAAAGCAATATCCTCAATATATCTCCTAGCTATCAGACGCGTTCTCTCCTCTGATGCTAAACTAGATACACTGTACAATATATCATGGATGACACCAAAAGTCTGAAAAAATGATTCTGTCCTCTTTTTAGTTTCCTCCAAAAGTTTACACATTTCTGGAACACAGTTGTTTATCCTTCTTGTTATTCTTTGTATATATTCCCTAACAAACAGAATGCAATTTATTAAAATTGATAGCATCATGGCAATTTCAAAAGAAACCATCTTAATAAATGATGTGATCTTATATTGATCAATATTCCTAATTTGCCTCAAAGTGAAAACCATAACTATATTGTAAATCCTATCTACAAAAGATCTCTGTGTCATTATATTGGACATCTTGCTTTTTTCACTTATTGACTGATCTGAACCATTTGTTCTTATTTTGAAATGAGGAGGACCAAAGCATATAGTGTAAAAGCTACGTTTTTGCAAAGAACTGAATTTCAAGAAAGTTCTATGTAAAATTAAGGATTTTTATATTGAACAGTATACATCACCCCTCATGGTTTACTTAATTGCAGAAAATTTAATCTCACATGGTATCCCAAAAATTAAACCACATATGTCTTGGCTTTTAAATGAGCTGACATAAATATACAAATGTGTAAATTGTTAACAGTTAATTAAAAAATAGAAAATTACTAAAAATAAAAAATAAAGATATTCAATTTGTTAATGAATCATGAAATCTGGTTTGTTGTCACAAGAATATGCAATTTTGAACAGATATATCATGTTAAGGAGGGGTATTTGCGAAAAATACCAGTCGAGAGAATGTTAAATTTCACGAGCCGTAAGGCGAGGGAAATTCATTCTCAAGACTGGTATTTTTCGCAAATACCCCTCAATAACATGATATATCTGTTTAATTACACCGAATGTTAATGTACTAAAACGCATTGATGATCGTGACGTTACAAGCGTCCAGTCGGATAGAGTATTTTTTGGCAAATACCACGGCAGAGAGGGTAAAAAAGGCATATCCTTTTAGCAAATACCCCGGCGGCGTTAAAAATGAACGATATTCATTTGATAACAGCAAATTGGTGAAAAATACACTGGCTATTAACCAATCAAAACCCCGGATTCTTACATAAGGTGTAATTATAAATGAAATAACATTATATACTCAATTATAGACAGCAGCTTACTTATTATCATATATATATATATATATAAGGGACTAGAAGAATAACATATGGAAAAGTGGTATAATTTTCTTACCTCAGACATCTCTCAGCTTGTTGCATGAGTTCCTGAAGAACTATAAGATCTTTGACTTGTACCTCTATCAAGTATGAAATAGCTGAACACTTATGTCCAATATGACTATCTTTGTCTAGAACTTTGTTTTCAATAGGATAATTGTCAGGAAATATTGGATATTGAGCTGAAATTAAAAATGTATATATAAGTAAAACTAAATTATGGGTCAAATATAACATTGAGTGTCAAATATAACCCCAAAGCTCCTTTTATTCACGTTATCAAGGATAGTAACAATAATTTTCCTTGTTAAACCTCTGATTATATTTCTAATTGTGCCTTGCTTCCAACGGAAAAAACATTATATATGTGCTTCCTTTGTCCAATGTTGACTCTTTTTATTTCAGAAATAAAACTAACACTATGTTTGCTATGATCTGTACATGGTATATCTGGGTATTTTTCATGTGTGTTTTATTTTCATCATGTTCATGCTAGGACTTTTATTAAGAAATTAACATTCCAAGAAAATATTTCATTGTCCATTTAAATGCATTAAAATTACCTTTGAGAAGAGGTTATCTTCGAATTGGGGTCAAAATGCATAGGTATTTCTACAGCAGGACAAAAAGAGGGAGACCCAACAAAAAAGGTTTTCACTGTATAAGATGACCTTTATTGCAGGTTTGACTGTACATTAATACATACGTATATCAGGTATCATGATTTTCTTGACATCAGTTCTGTCTTTGTTGTATAGGTATAGTTGTCCATGGAGTACAGACGTGGGATAATTCTGGACCTCACATGTCATGTCATTAACTATCTCCTCTAGTTCTCTGTTCTGGAACAATATTAACTGCTGTCCTGAGGGTATGTCAGACTCCATAGCTATTTTTTCCTGGACAGCTGCATACCTATGTTAGTAAAGATGTCCAAATTATGTCAAAAATGTAGTTCAAAATGATTATCTGACATAATAGAAAATAAAAGATATGGGGCATCTATTCATGACACAAAATCAAAATATGTACAGCGATCAACACAAAAAGCAAAGGAGCTTTTATTGCTGTTCTTCTTCTCAAAGTGACTAGATTTAATTATGATAGTTATAATCTTTAGTGATAATCATATATATATGAAAGCATTGACAAATTCAATTACAAGAACATTTGATTATATATAAAAAGTGTAAATGGGAACAACAATCAATGATTATTCAGGACAAATTATGCTTCTTTTCTTGAACCTAATAATGGTGCAAATGGAAAGGAAAAAGAATAATGTATCATTACCTGTCACATTTCTCTACATAGATTTTGAGATTAGACCCAACACTACAGTCATACAATCTAATGGTTAGCATGTCCTGTATCTTAAACACTTCACGGAAAAACTGTTCAAAACTCCATCTTCTTCTCTTATCACTCTCCAACATATTGGCCAGCATGGGTACCACTAAACATTTCAGTCCTCTACAAAAACAAAATTCAGTCAAATCTTTAATATTGGTATCTTTTAAGTACAAGTTATATTTAACAAATGATTTAAAACATATTATAAATTGTCCATTTAATACCATTTAATGTGTCTGAGAACTGGCCATAAATTCAGGTCTTATACCCTAAATTGGCTAATGCAGAATTTTTACTTGTCTGATACATAATTTTAATTTCAAGTTTCTTGTTCAAAAAGGTGTCAGAATAAGGAAGTGTGCCAGTGGTTTAAGCCAAATGATAGATTTCAAGGAGTTTGCTGCTAAAAGTTGTGAATTTTCATATGTTATAAAAAAAAAAATTCTACATACAATTATTGCCCAATTTCTGAACCACCAGTTAACTGAACCATTGGATCAATTTGATCTGCCAGTTACCATGGTCACCGTATCTATATAAATACGGTGCAAAATGTTAAATATCAAAATATATTTTTTTTTAATAAAAAAACACTTTTTAAAAAATACTGAAGAAAAATAAAAGCAAAGTCTGTACATTAAAACTGGTGACTGTTTATGGCCTCTTTTAGTCTTTTAAAATTAATACAGCCCAAACAAAACTAAACTTACAAAGATAGACGACAAGTTCCTGGAAGTTCTTTACTCCATTCTATATCTCCATTTTGATATCTTTGTATTCCAGATATAACTCCAGATTCTTTTGTTGATGTGATAAGGAACCTGAAAATATTCAATATCTTATTGAGACATCTTTTCACAAAAGAAGTTGCCAAGTCTCCTTATCAATATCATAATAAAAACACTGAAATGTCTTAACTGCTGTACAGACCATGATTAATTTAACCAGGAAAACTAAACATTGACATATGAACCATGAAATGAGGTCAAGATCAGATGAACACAGCCAAACAGACAGGTAAACCTTACAATTATTCCATATAAATGTGTATCTTGCAAGGAACCCACATATAATTATCCTATAACTCCTAATTAGTAAGAAATTCACATGATGAAATTTTTTCAAGCAGTCACTGAACCATGGAAATGAGGTGTAGGACAATGGAGATATGACCAATAGTAGTTTTTGACAGATATCTTACATGGTCTGGCTATTTGACCTGCCACCATATGGCTGGAATGGTAAGTGGCCTGTTGCCACATGGTAAATAGTGACCCCTAGAGACCAGATATCAACACTAGCATCAAACTCTTGGTAGGGTACTGAATGTCTTCGTAGAACAGCTTTCTCATACATGTTGGGATCCTTAAAAAGAAAAAAATAGATTCTATATTTGTTATACATGCAAAATTCTACTGTATAATGTCAATAAAATCAATAACTGACTTGCAAAATACTGACCCTACTTCTTTTTTTTTATAGACTATTATATTGGGACCTATAAAAAGAATGTAGCACCTGAGTTAAAGGATTTCATGGTTGAGCTATTTAAAGTAACGGTTAAGAATTCAGTTTCCAGTTTTTGTTTTTATGACATCCTATTTTGCTATGATGATGTATATGGACTGGACCAAAATCATTCATGAAATGTTGCTGAATTTTATTTTTACAATTTAAATTTGTGCATTATCTCAAGTTCTGATGTATTTGTTTTTCATCAATAGAGGATTGCAGTACTGTTTTTTTTCTTAAACAATCTTACCAAATATTCTTCTGTTCCATAAATAGATGTAAAATTTTCTTCATCATCTAGTTGTCTAGCAGCTCCAAAGTCTGTCAGTTTGTAGATGGATCTAAAAAATTAATTTCTCTTTATTGAAATTAAAACATGCATGAATATATTTGTAAAAATTATTGATACTATAAACTGATTTAAACAAGATTGCTATCTTAACTTCTTATTTTAACTTAATATCTAATTCACTTGTATGAAAACAGTGTTCTCCCCAGGCCGTTTTAGCGTCGCGGTACCGCGACGCTATAATTATTTTGAAGATGCTATTTTACTTGTCCTTAATTTTGAAATTTCATCTATATCGATTATGATCATAAACATTATATCACCTTTAATTGTAATCCCTTTAAGTCGGACACTACAGACAATTAAGAGATTAAATAACTAGGTGTTAATTGCCCTCAAGGTGATAACTGTTTGGATGCGAATTTCCCAAGCTGACACTTATGACATGACTAATACCACGGCACTATCTGCAATAACCAATTTCGACATGGAAAAATGCAATCACAAAACAATTAGAAATCTACGTTTTGTAATACGAAATTTGCAAAGATTGGAACGATTTTTAGTTTAATAAAAGGTCGTTTATTTGTGCAACTCTCCAAAAATTACTTTCTTTCTCTTCCGAGAGCGAGAATTTTGGTTTAGAGCTAAAATAAGTTTAATACTTCTTTCAAAAGTTATCATAATTGGCTTAAGTTTATGTTTAATCTATTTAATGCATTAAAAGCGTCTTATTCATTCACAATCTCTTGTCAAACAATGTTATTCTCGGACTCATTTTCGTAAATTTTTCCACGGCCGTCATTGCACATTTTTGGGAAAACTACAGATCGGAACCGGACCAGATATGACAAAAATCCGCATTTTCACGATGATGACAACAGATCGAAAAAATATACCAAGAGAGAAAACTACGCATTAACAGACTTAGTATTTGTTAAATAACTTTGTTAAAAATACATATCATTTTGATGTAAAGATAAGAATCAACTGGGACTAAGTGATTGAGTGCCATGAAACAATGAATTTCATAAACAAAACAAAAAAAGTTTTTAAATTGATTTTTTTTTGGCTACTTTTGCTACTTAATCTTTACTTAATATAATATAAAAAATAGTTATTTTGTGAACTAGATATTTAGTTTTGTATATATACAGCTTGCACTATAATGAACCATTCATTCATTTGACTTATTTTTGGGTAACTGAAACCACATATTTATTTTTATTTGGCACAAGAGGAAAAAAATAATTCTGTTACTATAAATGAATAAAGAAAACATAAACTGAAACAACTGTTCCGAGAGCGAGAATTTTGGTTTAGAGCTAAAATGAGTTTAATACTTCTTTCAAAAGTTATCATAATTGGCTTAAGTTTATGTTTAATCTATTTAATGCATTAAAAGCGTCTTATTCATTCACAATCTCTTGTCAAACAATGTTTATTCTCGGACTCATTTTCGTAAATTTTTCCACGGCCGCCATTACACATTTTTGGGAAAACTACGGATCGGAACCGGACCAGATATGACAAAAATCCGCATTTTCACGATAATGACAACAGATCGAAAAAATATACCAAGAGAGAAAACTACGCATTAACAGACTTAGTATTTGTTAGATAACTTTGTTAAAAATACATATCATTTTGATGTAAAGATAAGAATCAACTGGGACTAAGTGATTGAGTGCCATGAAACAATGAATTTCATAAACAAAACAAAAAAAGTTTTTAAATTGATTTTTTTTTTGCTACATTTTCTACTTTATCTTTACTTAATATAATATAAAAAATAGTTAATTTTGTGTACTAGATATTTAGTTTTGTATATATACAGCTTGCACTATAATGAACCATTCATTCATTTGACTTGTTGTTGGGTAACTGAAACCACATATTTATTTTTATTTGGCACAAGAGGAAAAAAATAATTCTGTAACTATAAATGAATAAAGAAAACATAAACTGAAACAACTGTTTTTGTGGTTATAGTTAAATTGTATTCTCAGTTATGAATATATAACAATATAAACTAAAACATATAAAGGAAAAAGAGCATCGACGCGACGCGATAAATGACATTAAAAAAAATTCAGTTATTTTTTTTTACGCAAAATGTGATGCTATCCAAAATTTCTGGGGAGAACACTGATGAAAAGTTAAATTAAACTGATAGAACATTAAATATGTGCAATATATGTTTGACCATAATTTCTCTTCTTAGAGAAGTAAAAGTATATAGTACTGTATATTCAGAAATTATTGTGTGCATCAATTATTGTGATCTTGTCATTGCAGACTAAAATCAGATTTAGTTTTTGCGATATTGAGAAAAATCACATTTAATTCATATAAAAAATTTCTAAATGCCAGTTTAAATTGTTGCAATTATAACCGTTGCAATTTTTGCAATAATAAAAACATCGCAATATTTTCTGAATTTACAGTAGTATACTTACTGTCCTGTGTCATCTATAAATCTCATTATATTTCCTGGTTTTAAATCTCTGTGAATTATTCCCATCTGTCGTAAATACTGCATTCCGCTTGCTGAAAACACACGGAACAAGAATTAATAAAAAGGTTTAAAAGTTATGAGAAACAATTTAAACAAAGTCTAGTTACTAATGGATTTAAAGAGAAATAGAACTAATGTTTTGTTTTATACTTTATGACTGGAACTAAATAAATATTTGCTGATTCTGTAAGATATCATTCAATATTACAAAAAAGATGTTAGGTTTGGTTTTAGAAAATTTAAGCATTTAATAGCAGTGTCATTTTTGTTAAATGTCTGGAGGGAAATTTGGTAATGTGCAATTCTTGTATTGCATCAAAGTTCTATACTGTCATGACTGAGCATGAAATATTTGCCACTGAATGTAAAGGAACCACCAATCTATCAATTAAATGAACCCTGAACTCAAATATATAATGAAGTGTAAAGGTCATTACATAATTGACCAATGTACAGATATTTAAATTGTTTTTTTAAACTCTAGTATCTGGTAATGATAAGGTTAAATAACTGATTCCCTTAAAGTTAATATCTTTTATTAAAATGTTTACCAATGTCAAACAATACAACAAGAAATTCCTCTTCTGGTAACCCATAGGAATATTTAGGCTGGTCTAACATAGAGTATAAACTTCCTCCCTCACACAACTCCATACCCATGACATAATTTCCTGATGGTGACTGAAAAATAATAACATAAAATTAATGATTCCTTTAGCGTAAAACACAAATTCTTTATTTTCTGGAAAAAATATACAATATAATGTTATGGTTTGGTTGTTAATCTGATAATGAAAGAGTGTAAAACATGATTAAAGCTATTAAGACTTTTTAAGCATAAAATTGTGACCTAAATATGGTTAAAATACTGTATACTTTTTATTACAATTTTGGCAGTGAAATATCCCTGAGATTTGTAATGGTTTTTGATTGGAACATTTTTATCAGTCACACAAGTGTACAAACCTTAAAGTAATAAACAATTCCAACCCCAAAAAGTGATGACAAAGCAAAAATAAAATCCCTACATGGTATCTCTTGTATATAGGCAAGACAATAATGGGGTCATTCATTAAAAGTTAACTTACATCTCTTTCCACTGCATAAATTGTGATAACATTTCTGTGATCTAACTTCTTCAATAGATCTATCTCCCTTAAAGCTACTGAGGCAAAATGATGAGACACTCGTTCATGAAAATATTTCACTGCACAAACACATCCATTTGGCTGAAAAAAATAAAAGACTATTATTATGATCAGTAATTAACAAGAAAAAAGGCATTTTTCCTTCTATCAAAAGTTTAGGGTAAATTGGGTGTCTGTTTCTGAGCATCTTTTTTGATGATGTTGAAAAATTCTTCAGTTTAAAATATTATGCTAAGTATGTTTCAATATACAACAAAGAAAATAAAAGCTTTAAATCTAAGGATTAAACTATCAAAAAATTAACTGTTGTTAAATGTATATACCATTTTTAGAAAAATTCTTTTAAAATCAAGGGCAGATAATCATATTGAATTTGATAGGACAATTTGTGTTTTTTTTAAGAAAATAAGGGCATGACCCCTATTTCTATTCCATAAATTGCAAGTACTTCAGCTGTTTTCTGCTCTTTGGTCAGGTTTTTGTCTCTTTGACACATTCCCCATTTCCATTTACGATTTTATGACAAGCAGTTCTCTGGTTGAATTTTTATTTCAAAATTTTATCATTTAATGTTTCCTAAAAAAAAGCACATATCAATTTGATGAATAATACAAGAAGCCATGTTGATAAGAGCCCAGTTTGGCCTCATTTTCTGAAATTTTGTTTATGTTTTATTTTGTCTTTTGAGATCAGCAGGCAGTATTATAGAATAAGAAGGCTGTAGTTTTGTATTAGGTGATCAAATACTTTGAGTTTGCTTTCAGTTTCTATTTCATATTTACCCTTCTCCTGGCCTTGTATACAACAGCTGTTGCACCCTTCCCTAAAACATCCCCTTCATTCCAGGAGAATGTTTCTGTGGATTTCCAGTTTTTATTTTCTTTGTTAGATAATGACATCTGAAAAATTAAATCACCGTTATAGATATGTATTTCTTAGTTTAAGTTGTTTCACAAAAGTTGAAAATTTCAAATAGAGAAATAAGTAGCTTACAATGCAACCACATTGAAATCCATCCAGTCATTAAAAATCACTTGTACATGTACTTGAAAGCTGAATATGACTTACTTTGAAAACCGAAAGCCTAAAAGGTCAATTTCTAAAGTATTTAACTGTAAATACTGCAAAAAAGGTCTGGATTTAATTTTACCTTTGACTAAATACATATGACAAATACCTTTACAAAACAATTTTTTTCATGCAAGATGTATTTTTGAAAATATTATTTTAATATTTAAATGTTTTGTGGTGTAATAATTTGTACTGTTCCTTATCAATAACATTAATTTAATACCATTGTTTCTGCACCAGATGTGCATTAAATGTCTCTTCAATGATGTTTGGGGCAAAAATATTGGAAAATCCAAATCTTATTAAACAAGAATGTGTCCCAAGTACCCAGATGCCCCATCCGCACTATCATTTTCTATGTTCAGTGGACCGTGAACATGGGATAAAATCTCTAATTTGGCATTAAAATTTGAAAGATCATAGGGCACATGTTTACTAAGTTTCAAGTTGATTGGACTTCAACTTCATCAAAAACTACCTCGACCAAAAACTTTAACCTGAAGCAATACAGACGGACGGACAGACAGACGGATGGAATCACAGACCAGAAAACATAATGCCTATAAACGGGGCATAAAAATGAAGATCTATTAACCAAATATTTTAGTAATATAAAGTGATTAGTGTGCTATGATGCTCTCAACAACAACCTAAGTATACATTCACATTTAACATTGTTTTTTATATCATAAATCACAAACTAGTTTTACATCACATTCTTTATGTAACATTCCACATATATCTCCTAATTTTTTTTTATAGACTTACTTACACTTTTTTTTTCTTCATGGTCACAGTTAGTAGATACAAATTCCTACATCAAGAAGTTTCATAGAACTATCGCCATATCTGAAAATATATATAATATAATATGTAATGCTAATTCAAATACTTCTGTAATGGATTCAATGACCTACTGGTCAATGTATATTTATAATATCTTACATTTGCAATTTTATAGAAATATTTACACTTGTATGCAAAGTTATCCACTTTACAAAATATTGAAGCACAATATAAAACATTTGATATCATAATTAAGAGGACTTTGTTTCTTGATGTCAGAATGTTATTGAGAGATGTACAAGTACATGAACACAAGTTTATTATCAAAATTACATACAAATACTTCTACAAATCGAACAAATATGGAAAAAGGGAGAATGTGTCCTAGCATGGGACACTGATGATGCCCCTGATGATTTCAACAATTTTTCCATTTATAAAGGGGCATAACTCTAGAACGGTTACAGTGACACCACAAAAATTATAACTTGATCTGTTTTTTGCGGTTACTAGCATTGTGTTTAAGTTTCATTACATTTAGTTGAGGCAAACTAAAGTAAAGAGATTGGAAACTAAAAATCCAGCTATTTTTCCATTTGTAAAGTGGCATAACTCCAGAACGATAGATGTGATGCCACAAAAATTCAAACTTGCTCTGTATTTATTGGTAATAAGCATTGTGTACAAATTACATAGCATTTGGTAGAGGCAAACCTAAGTTAGAGAAGGGAAACCAAAATTTCTGCAATTTTTCCATATGGTAAGGGGCATTAGTCGCATTACTCTAGAACTGTTAGCGTGACGCCACCAAAATTCACACTTGATTTGTATTTTGTGGTAATAAGCATTGTATATAAGTTTCATAACATTAATCACAGTGCTTGAAAGCACTGAACGGTAAAGATTGCTTCAATTTAGCAGTGAGAAGTAAAATTAAATATTGCATTTGTTGAAGTTGATTTAAAAGATATTCTAGACAAAGAAAGATAACTTCAATTTTTAAAGAAGAGGTTTACAATGACATAATTTATATTTTTAGAACAGATATTTGATTCCTGCACTTAGCAAAAGTTATGTCATTTTCTTGACAATTGTAACATCATTTTGTGCCTTGAATATCTGAGCATATATATATTACATTGATAAATTTCTGGAAATATTCATGAATAGTATGTATAGAATGTTATTATCAATCCACTATATTTTGTGTATCAAAAAAGGTAGTGATCAGCCTTGGAAGATTTATATATCAAGTCAGTCCCATAAGGTTTTGATTACATTTCATGCAACCTTTACCTAAAAAAACATAATTTAAAGAAAACTTATAAATATATAAGAAAACAAATTAAAGAACTGTTTTGATTGCATAATAATTGACAATACCTGATATACTTGATTAAGATTTCAAAGTTTGTTACGACTCCCACAAGTGTGTTATAGTGCTCTTACATTCTTAGAAGCAGATATAAATATCAATTGTTTATCTACCTATCATCACAATTCAGACATGTGTTATCTATAACTATATAAGATATATAGTATTAAGACAATAGACAATACAATATTTTATTGGCACAAACGCATTTACAATAAATGGTAATGACCGAATGGATAAACAATTTGCTATACATGGTAGTAAAATACAAACAATTATATATATATATGTAAATAAACGATTAAAGGTATAATGAAAATCTATTACAATAGATTACTTCTTGCATTAAAACAATTTGTTACGAAAGAGGAAGATAATTTTAGTGCCTTATAAGATGTATTATTAAGTATAAGATTTATTATATTTTTATCACACAATGTGGTTACACTTTTTCCTGTAATATTAAACATTTTTAATACAAAAGACTCTCTAATACTGGAGTAACCGCTACAGTGTAGCAACATGTGCTGTTCATTTTCAATTTCAATTGTGATGATGTTAACTTTGAAAACATTTATTGTTTGCTAACAATTGAGGACAATGGACTGGCAAAGCTATGGTTTAAACATTGTTAAAGGATTTTTGTTGGTGTCTTTTGTTCTTTACTACATGATTTAGGAACGTTACAACCAAGGATTTTTGTTGGTGTCTTTTGTTCTTTACTACATGATTTAGGAACGTTACAACCAATTTTTTATGGAAATTGTGTTCATCAAAATGATGTTTTGAAGAAAAAGTATAAATTTTACCTCTAATGTCATGAAGTGATAAAATAAAGTTTATCATTTTTGTACAAATATAAATAATATGGATGTATAAATGTAGTTTGAAAGCATTTGACTGCTTAATGGTGTGCAGCATCAATGTGTGATGATTTACATGTACCTGTACTGAAATGCATGGTTTTGTGATCAATGATTTTTTTTCAATGCAAACATCTCAAATAAATATTACCAGGTACATCCTTTTAACATGATTAAAGATATAAATATCTTGGATTTGTTTGGCTATTCTAATCGAATATATATCATGTATATATCATAAAGCTTCCTGGTTTTGAAAACAATAATAAGGAAGAAATAATTAAAATATGTGCCAAAAATTTGATTTGTACATGCAATGTAAAAAAAAGTACTGAAAATGTACAGATCAATATCACAAAACTGTACCATGGTTAACTGTATATGTGTATATATATGATGTTATGTTTTCTGTAAATCCTCCTTTATATAAATCATGTGTGTGTTCTATAATTATATTGTGCTTAAAATATCACCACATCATTTTTCTTCGAAATTTCTTTTCATAATTATGTCATATGTATACATCATGTAACCAATAGATATATCCACTTTGTGATGATGTTAACTTTGAAAACATTTATTGTTTGCTAACCATTGAGGACAATGGACTGGCAAAGCTATGGTTTAAACATTGTTAAAGGATTTTTGTTGGTGTCTTTTGTTCTTTACTACATGATTTAGGAACATTACAACCAATTTTTTATGGAAATTGTGTTCATCAAAATGATGTTTTGAAGAAAAAGGAAAAAAATACATTAATCTGAAATTTGTGAAAACACAGTGTTTGGACATTGCCTATAGGAATTATTAACATATGAACTTACGGTAAAAGAAATGTGAACCTATCGCTCGTAACATTCTATAATTTATTAGTCATTATGTACATGTATAAAATAAAATTTAGAACAAATAAAGAGTCGTCAACAAAATTATGTTTATTTAAGACGTATTTACAAATGATATAATGTAAAAAAATACGCATTTGTTTGTTAGTTGTGAATTCATTAAAATTATCTAAAGGGCTTGGCCTTACAAACATTTGGAATTACCAGTGTATTTTTATCAAGTGGGAAATCCCACACACTGGGACTTTTAAAAAAGGGAGAATACCGGGAAGAGGATGGGAATAAAAGGTTGCACTAAAATCCCGAACCCGTACCTCAAAAGATCTGGAAATATGCAAGTCGAACATTCAAAAGCGTGTATGTTAATATTTTCTTCTAATATTTAGACTATATTGACATGGTTAAAGAAAAGGTTTAATGTTTCATCGAAAAGTTTATTAAACACATAGGCAGGTGAAAAGTAAAATCACAAAAATACTGAACTCCGAGGAAAATAAAATCGGAAAGACCCTTATCACATGGCAAAATCAAGGATTTGTATAGTAAAATCTAACTATACAAATCCTTGGCAAAATCAAATGATAAAACACATCAAAAACGAATGGACAACAACTGTCGTATTCCTGACTTGGTACAGGAACACATTGTTGACCAACATGTACAGTAATCGATAGTCTCGTGATTATTGAAGACTCTCAGGAAGATTAGTTTTAACTAACGGGATTATCCTCTTGAAATAAAGATTATTTTTCTCTTTTATTCATTTAATTTATTGAATAAACTCTGAATAGTTTCAGATAGACTGTTTAGAATTTTTTTTAGTATCATATCACTGTTGGAGGGTCCGGCAATTTTTGTACCGTTACTATCATATGTCATCAATCTTAAATTATGTAATCAAAATATGTTTACATTACATATAATATTTTTATAGTGTGTGACCTGATGCATTTGTATATAAAAACAGACAAACAAACAAACAAATAATTTATTAGAGTCTCACCTCTTTAAAACATTTGATATAAAACACAATATAATATCAGAGACATATATACACATATGTATATATGTCTCTGATAATATTAACAATTCAGTTTATACTAGAACACACCCGCGAAATCGCGGGGAAATAGAGCGTATGTAAACTGTAAAAAAAATATACTGACTGGAGAATTTCAGGAGAGGTATCAAAATTCAAATGTACTTAGGGACTGGGCACATTTTTTTGCCCTCCTCCTATTTTCCAAATACCGATTTTTATACCTTCTGTTTTTCTGTACTCTATGAACATGCATATATACTTTAATTACTCAATACAGAGAATTTCAGGAGAGGTATCAAAAGTCAAAGGTACTTATATACATCAGTGAACGCCATGAATAGTAAAGAGTCCCCCCCCCCCCAAAAAAAAAAAGATAACCATTGGAATTTATAGTAAATTATAACAAATACAGTAATTTATAGTAAATGTATGTAAGTATATAGAAATATATCCGCAGTGACTGCCGTTGATAGTAAACCATAGGCGGATCCCAGGGGGAGGGGGGGGGGGGGGCTGGGGGGCCCTGCCCCCTTTCGTTGGAAAAAAATTGTTAATTATATGGGGAAGCATGAGAGTAACGCCCCCCCCTTTTATGTCAGTCAGCGCCCCCCTCCCTTATGAAAAGTTCTGGATCCGCCACTGTAAACTAATTGATAGTAAATAGCAAATATTATTCATTTTCGTTTTCCTCCCAAAATAACCCAAACTGAAACACGTTAAGCAAGGATGATACATGCTAGTACTCAAAATGATAGCAGAAAGCAAATACATATACTTTATTTCATAGTCTTTGTATGTTCGAAGTACAGAAAAACACAAACCGGAAGTCTAATCTGACTTAAAGATTTGTTCAATGACGGGAAAATATCCGGACGCATTCTTTTTCGTTTTTTATCCCAAATAACCCAAACTTAATGATCATAACAATGGATGACAAATGCGACTATACATGTTACCTATAGGACACAGAGGCATGATGATTAATTTATTGTGAAAGGAGGAGAAGCGACACCAAAAATGAGGTCTTCTCGTTTAATAGTATAGATAATTCCTCTGCCGAATGTAATCTATTCAATTTACTCTATATTCTAAGACTTGATTAGATCATGGAAGTATTATATATAATACTTCCATTATATAATACTTCCATGATTAAATCAACATCGTTTAAGATTCGATTAATTCAATAATTAAACTACATCATCTTTTTTCAATCATTATGCAGATCACGATTGTTTATATGGATTGATTCAATTCAATTCAATTCAATATTTTATTTTCGTCTCACCTTATGTATAAAATTACACAATACATTTATAAAAAGATACATTTTATATACATAAGCCAATTTGTACAGATTTATGAGAGACGATAATCACTTAAAAGAATATGTATATGTACATAATAAATATTAAACCTGATGGTAAAATTATACAACAAAAGTAATAATTATAATTTACAATATAAAACTTCTCGGCGTCGTTTAAGAATAAAATTACAGGATTTGGCACATAATCTTATAATATCTTGGCTGATTCGAAAATAAAAATACCATTTTCTGATAATCTGTAAAACTATTAAAATGTTCATCAATTTTAAGAGACTCAGTAAAAAGAACTTGTCTAAGATCATTATAAACAGGACAATGTAAAATAACATGATATTCATCTTCGACAGAATAAAAACAATTAAAACAACATCTCTCTTCCAGTGGCAAATTTTCATACCTCCCAGTTTCCAGTCTAATAGGAGCCACCCCACATCTAAATTTTGCAAAGGCGCTTCTTTCACAAAAAGGCATTAACAGTTTGCAGTAGTTTTCAACAACATATTCCTGCTTAAAAATATCATAGGTTCTCAATTTATCACGCCCATTTCCCCGTCTGGAAGAGGATGAACTAACAATACTTGTCCATTCTTCAATATAATTATCAAACATTCTTGACATGACTGTATCAATAAACATATTTTTATTAATATTAGTGTTTGTATTACAAAATTCAACCAATTTAAGTTCCGTGAAATGTTTTTTAGCAATGAAATTCCAATTTTTCACAATTCTATGTTTCAGACTGACCTCTTCTGCCCATATAAATATTTTCCTATTAATACATATATAGTCGGTTAAAGAGCTCACCAGAGCTCATGTTTTCTCTGTTATTATGTATATATATGCCGACTCTAAATAAAATTTACTTACTTACTTACTTACTAATACGATCTGGCTCAATATTTACTAATCTGTGCCAGTGTCTTGCAATTACTTTCCATTGAGTATGGTAAATTGGAATCCACCCCATGTCTCCCATAATAGCTGGATTAGGTGTATATTTACCAACACCAAGGCAGAACCTACACGCTCTCATTTGAATCGCATTAATAAATGAGAAATTTTTGCAGCCCCAAATCGCGGCACCATATTCAACAATAGGACTTACAAGTGCATCAATAGTTTTTTTATAGACGTCATATGACATGCCACCAATAGCTTTACACTTAGCTATAACCAGACCTAGATCTCTGTTTGCTGACCTAGCAACTGCTTTTGCAGTAATACTAAAGTCTAGAAACTCATTTAAAACAAGGCCTAGATAAGCATATTCGCTGCTAGTAGCAATATTCATATCCCCACACTTAAAGACGTGACTTGATCGTTCAAATGAGGTCGGTCTGAAATGGACAACATTACTCTTACATGAATTAATAGTCATTTTATTGTCAGTACATCAATGATATAACTCATCTAAGAGGTTTTGTAACTCATTCTCAGTATTTGCTAACAGTACGATATCATCAGCATACAATAAAATATGATACTTTTTCTCCCCCAATGTTAACACCAAAATCAAATGATTTTAAGTATACAGCTAATTCATTTATGAAAATGTTAAATAATAAAGGAGAAAGTGGACAACCTTGTTTTAAACCACAGTTCACAGTAAACCAATCTGTATTGAAGCTATTGACTCTGATCGAGCACCTGACCCCATTATAAAGGGACTTAATAGCCATACACATTTTTACATCAACCCCCAGAGATGTGAGATTTTAACATGACAATGTCCTATTAATCGTATCATACGCCTTCTTAAAATCGATGAATGCACAAAAGGTGGTAAATTTTTTTGTTTACGAACATTGACTAAACTAGTAAGTGAAGATTTGATCTATGGTACTCCTTCCCTTCCGGAACCCATTTTATCATCAACTAAGGACTTATTATCTTCAACCCATTGAGACGGCCTCAAGTTTAATATGTTACAATATAATTTATATGAAGCTGGGGCTAAAGCAATACCCCTATAATTTAAGGGGTCTCTTTTATCTGACATGTTATTTTTGGGTATCGGATTAATAATTATATTATTCCACATCTCTGGGACAAGATCGTTTGAGAGTCTATCAATTCAATCAACTGTTTTTAATCGTAACAATCGTTTAAGCATTAATCATTTCAATCCACTGTCACGTGATCGATAATGTTTAATCGTTACGATCATATAACAGTTGATCTATTCAATCAGCCGTCTTTTCTAGTTTTGATGGTTTACATTCGTATCGGTCGTTTTCATTTGTTATGATCATGTAGTGGTTGAACAAAATCAACTGTCTGTTCTAGTCTTCATTGGTCACGATCGTAAAACTTTACGATTGCTTTAAAAGAGTCGATTAGTTCAATCAACTGTCTCTTTTCGTGTTCAAGACGCACGATCGTACGTACCAGTCATATGCAATCGTTATGATGAGTTTGAATATATATCGCATTGTTATTTTTAGCCTTTCTTTTAAGTGTTGATGAGCAATTCGATCAACTGTCACTGTTTTATTATGTTATCAAGGGTAACGAGTATGTCAATCGTATGCAATCGTTACGATCGAACGTTCAGAATCAAATTCAGATTTACATCGTGTCAATATTAAATCCAGTCCCGCGTGCAGCTGTGCCCACCCTGTTGAGAATAGTGTACACTATTTTTTAGAGTGCTTTTTTACATCAGAATAACACAAATATTTAAAACAATCAATTAACATTCTAAATTTCTACTTTCAAACTTATCACTCCAGTCCAGTTTTCAGTATTATTCCTTACTATTGTATTTTTTTTAATTCTATTTTCGTTTGTAGTATGTATAACATGCATTCCTACTATGTTTTTTCGTCATTATATAATGTACTTTGTGTTTATATTTATATAGGGAGAGGACGTCACTAATGTGGTTATAACTTGTGTCCAATCCCTTTTGTTACTTTTGCAAATAAAATATGTTTAAACTAAACTAAGCTAAACGATCAAACCGGCGTTTATTGGCTGACGAATTAAATAAAGTATCTTATCTGGTGTTCATGGGTTGATCATGGGTTGATCATTTTGATCGTATTCCTCGTTACGATCTTTTAAGAGTTGATAAATTTCATGCAATCAACTATGGTTTTCAAGGGTGGGCGATCCTATAATTCTTTATAAATCACAAAAATACAATTGCATTGCTCTTATAGTAGTACCAATATAACGATTAGTTTCAATTCAAAGGGAAGACACATATATAAATCTTATAAAAAGGGTACTACTGTATTACATTTTTGTAAGAAATTGTAAAACTACATTTTATGATAACAAACATTTCTATTGAGTTGACTGAGTTGATATAAAATTTTATTAAAAAATATATCGTAACGATTGAGGGTTTGCAAGTTTTATTCAGTTGATTGATTGGATATTTGTAAATAAATCGTATATATCGAAACAGTGAAACAGGGAGGAAATTTGAGTCCAAATTTGTTTAAAATTTTCATAAATGATCTCCCTGACTATCTAGAAAAGTCACCTGATCCAGTCTTGGTTAACTCAAAGCCAGTTCATTGTTTATTATATGCTGAAGATATTGTCATTTTCTTCCTCGGAAAGAGGGCTTCAGTGTAAACTTGGTCAATTAAATAATTATTGTAAAGATTGGTGTATGAAAATTAATCTAAACAAGAATGTGTCCAAAGTACACGGATGCCCCACTCGCACTATCCTTTTCCATGTTCCATGGACCGTGAAATTGGGTAATAATCTAAGTTGGTATTAAAATTAGAAAGATTATACTATGGGGTCATATGGACTAAGTTTCAAGTTGATTGGACTTCAATTTTATCAAAAACTACCTTGACCAAAAACTTTAACCTGAAACTCCCACTTTCATTTTCTATGTTTAGTGGACCATGAAATTGGGGTCAAAAGTCTAATTTGGCTTCAAAATTAAAAAGATTATATCATAAGCAACAAGTTTACTAAGTTTCAAGTTGATTGGACTTCAGCTTCATCAAAAAACTACCTTGACCAAAAACTTTAACCTGAAACTCCCACTTTCATTTTCTATGTTCAGTGGACCGTGAAATTGGGGTCAAAAGTCTAATTTGGCTTTAAAATTAGAAAGATCATATCATAAGCAACAAGTCTACAAAGTTTCAAGTTGATTGGAATTCAGCTTCATCAAAAACTACCTTGACCAAAAACTTTAACCTGAAGCACAGACGGACGGACGAACGGACGCACAGACGGACGGACGAACGGAGGCACAGCCCAGAAAACATAATGCCCCTCTACTATCGTAGGTGGGGCATAAAAAAACTAAGGTGGTGGTATTTAACAAAGCAGGCAGGCATATAAAACATTTTTTTTTTTAATTTGAATGACATGTTGATAGATTGTGTTCAACATTGTAAATATCTAGGTATAATATTAAGTGCATCAGGATCTTTTTCCTTTGCTCAGAAGGAATTGTACAATAAGCTTAAGGCATTGAAAGCATACTACAAGCTACGAAAGGACTTCTTGTCACTGAATCCAAATATTAAAAACACCCTCCACGTATTTGATCATACAATTAAACCCATTCTTTTGTATAGTTCGGAAATTTGGGGCTTTTTTAATCCCTTAAAAAAAATTTAATTCTCAGACTTCTACAGTTGATGAAGCCTATCCTAAACTTCTTTCAGGAAGATTACATATGAAAATTTGTAAATTATTACTAGGTGTGGGGAAAAGAGCAACTAACCTTGCCACTCTTTCAGAACTTGGGAGATTTCCTTTACATTTTGATATCACCAAATCTATTATCAGATACTGGCACAGGCTTGAAAATTTGGGGTCATCCTTTCCCTTACTAAAAGATGCATATTTAGAGTCAAAGCTATTATTTGAATAAAAAATTCCCTCTTGGTATGGATCATTAAACTATTTGCAAAAAAAAAAAAATAATGGGGTTGACAGTCTAGCTTTTGCAAGCAACTTTAGATTCAAAATTTTAATCAAAAAGTTTTTGTATTAGCAGTATGAAATACAGTGGAGAAAACAAATTTTATGCACAATTGTGCTGATGGGTAGCTTTGTATATATTATATGCGGCACTTTTAAGACTGATTTTGGTCTTGAAAGATATCTTACTTTATAACAATCGCCTGAGCAGAGGAGAAATTTCACTCGATTGCGTATTTTTTCTTGCATACTAAGAATTGAACAAGGTCGCTATCAGGGTACTCTCCGACAAGACAGGATATGTCTCAGGTGCACCTCAAATGAAGTTGATGATGAAAAACATTTTTTATTCTCGTGCACATCATCTCAAGATAAGAGAAATTGTTTAAACTTCCATTATTAACTCACTATGCCCAAACTTTATGCAATAGATTCCTAGCCAAAAACAGATATGACTTCTTAATGTAGAGAATCTTGATGTCTGTGAGTTAGTTGATGGACACAAAATATAACTTGAAAGATAAATATTTAAATTAGGCTTGAGGATGACATACCAGTTATGGGCAACTTCTTACAATATCTTACCATATCATTAATTCCCGATACACATTTTAATATGCACCCACCATGCCATATAGCACCGTCCCTTGGTTCCTCCTGCAGTTCAGCTAGATATATTCAGCCTACTCACCGTATTCTTTTTTGTTATTTTCTAGAGGTGTGCCTGATACGAAGGTTTTATGTATACTCCTATATATATATACTAATATATGAAAACTGTTGTTTCTTATTTGTGTTTGTAACTATTTATACTGTATTGTTTATTATATTTGTAAAATGATAATATTATAATGATATCATATTATGCTCCTTGTGAGCCCATTTTATGGAAAAAAGCATATTCATCTTCTATATATATCGTAACGATTGAGGACATGCTTTTTTGCTTGAGTTGATTGAGTTTATATTTGGTTATCGATTGTAACGATCGAGGTTTGCACGTTTGCTAGGAAAATTGAAGTAATAGTAATTTTGTAAATCAATCGTGAGCAATCGTTTCTGTCGTAACGATGGAAGACTGATTTGCAATTTATTTTGATTTGATGCGACATGTGGTGATCAATCTTATTTGTCGTAACATTCGAGTCCTATAGCAATTTTAATTTAGTTGATTTAGCGGATGTGTGCTTATTAATTGTTATCAATGGTATTCGATCCTTACGATTGTTAAAGGAATGATAAATGCATTTGGTTTGAATGGATAACGATCGATCATATCGTTACACTCTGACTCGTTACAAACCTTTACCTTTCCGTGAATCAATAGTCGCATCTGAGTTTCAAGGGACATTTTCCTATCACTTTTAGATCACGAAATAAATACAATTTCTTTTTTCCTATTAATTCCAACATGACGATCAGTTTCAATTTAAAGGTTATATTTTATCAGCAATCCAAGTCTGGCTTCAAAGTTAGTGTGAAAATTCCTATTGTAGGCTAGGGGTGCCGTGAATCAGATAAAAATTACTGGCAATGATCTTCTCTGTGTCGTTTTTGGAGACTTTTACAACCCAATTTTATATCATATCTGTAACACTTGGTCTGTTTCTGTGGCGCTTGGTGACGTATCGCGCAGCCCTTCTTTGAACTTTTTCAATTTGGTCAATATGTTTCTGATGATATGGGTCCCATACTGTTGTGGCATGTTCTAGTTGGGTCCTTACTAGACTTTTGTAAGCTTGCTCTTCGATGCTTTTTAGAGCCGATGTTTAAATTTCAGTGGAGAAAACTAAAACTTCTGCTGGCTTTGCTGGTAATGTTGTTGATGTGTTCTCCCCAGTCTAGTTCATTTGTGATGGTGCAGCCAAGGTACTTAATTGATGTTTCATGTTTTAGTTCGTGGCCGTGTAATACATAATCTCATTTGATTGGCTTTTTCTTTCTGGAGACAGTCAGTACGCTACACTTTTCTGGGTGAAACTCCATCTTCCACTTCTCCTCCCATAGTGTTAGTTTTTCAAGTTATGATTGTAGGTGTTGGCAATCAGTATCTGAGGCGATGGTTAGGTAGACTATTGTATCATCAGCAAAGAGACGAACTAGCTGTTGATTTTAGGTCATTCGCTAGGTCATTCATATAAAACAAAGTAGGCTAGAAAATCATGATAAGAAATACAAGCACGGGAATATCGTATAAAACCCCTACCCTCAGTTCAACAAAGAGATCACAACAAACCTGAAAAACATGTGTGAACAGGGGCATATTGATGAAGACACATTTAAATACCTAAAACCTGAAAAATCAAAGCCCAGGCGTTTCTATCTTCTGCCTAAAATACATAAAGTCAATAATCCCGGTAGACCAATTGTTTCCGCCAATGACCACCCTACAGAGAAAATATCAGAATTTATTGACTTTCATTTGAGACCACATGTAGAAAATTTACCATCCTATATACAAGACACAACACACTATCTTAAGAAAATGGAATCTCTTAACCCTTTCCCACCTGAAACGATCCTTGTGTCGCTTGATGTTACCTCCCTCTATACCAACATCCCCAATGACGATGGTATTGAAGCCTGTAGGGAAGTCTGGAACTCTCGTAACACCTTACATCCACCAACTGAATGTCTCATCCAGCTTCTAACTTTGGTATTGAAATGCAATAACTTCACATTTAACGGCGAACACTTCCTCCAAGTTAATGGAACAGCTATGGGAACAAAGATGGCCCCGTCTTATGCCAATATTTTTATGGGGAAATTAGAACAAAGAATTCTCAATTCATCTCTTCATCAACCCCTCTCTTGGTTCCGATTTATCGACGATATTGACATGAAGTGGGACAATACTGAACAAGAACTAAATGTGTTCATTCATCATGCCAACGATGCCCATCCCTCAATAAAATTCACATATGAAATCTCTGACTCTAAGATCACATTTCTTGACACTACAACGCAATTGAGGGATGGAAACATATTAACAGATCTGTATTGCAAGCCCACAGACAAACATCAATATCTATCTCCTTTGAGTTGTTATCCCAAACACTGCACCAAGAGCATTCCCTACAGCCAGGCCATACGAATAAAAAGGATTTGCTCCACCAACGATATTGCAAAAAAAAAACGTCTACAAGAACTTCGCGGTCACCTTAAACATCGGGGCTACAAAAAAAAGACATTGATAAAGGTTTTTCTCGTGCTAACAACATCAGCCGAGATGAGCTTTTACAATATAAAGACAAAAAGGTCAACAAGAGGGTGCCTTTTTTGTTGACTTACCATCCAAAATTTGACAACTTATCTCACCTAATCCGCGAAAGTTGGAAAGAGATCGAAAAACATCCTAAACTATCCAAGATCTTTCCCGAGCCACCTGTGCTGGCTTTCCGTAGGCCCAAAAGCCTTAAAGACTTGCTGGTGAGAGCTGATTTATCCTCTCAAGCAGGCTCTTCATCTATGGGCTCTTACAAGGGTTGCGGAAACAAACGATGTCTGACTTGCAAACAAATACTGGATACCCAGACTTTTAACAGTCACTCCACTGGCACAGAATACACCATATTTTGCGATGTTAATTGCAAGACTTCAAATGTTGTGTATCTCTTACAGTGTAAATGTGGTAAACAGTATGTTGGCGAGTCAGAACAGCCGTTTCACAAACGAATGAACGGCCATCGTAGCGACTACCAATGCAAGCCAGACCTCCCTCTCAGTCGACATTTGAGATCCCCTGGCCAGACTAAGGCAGATCTCAATCGACTGACCATTAAAATCATTGACCACAACTCTGCTTGGTCTAAGGAGGATATGACTTGCTCGGGAAAGATTTTGGATAAGAAAATTAATAACTTTGGTACCAAATGGGATAAATGAAAAGATGTAGTTCGACTCCGTGTAGTGCTTCACATTAGGTTATATTACTTATTATTACAGTCTCTGTTTCTTTTTCTTAACCTTTTTCATTTATTAAATAAATTTGTTGAAGATACCAATTTAAATTGCTTAATTTTTTTAGGGATGTATAAGTACCAATCCACGTTCTTCTAGTTATACTTAGTCAAAAATTATTATTACATTTTAACGGCCGTTTGTTCGCGATGTTTAAATATTCAGACTCTGTTGTAGCTACTTTACTCTGTCAATTTCAAATATTTTAAAATTTAGATCGTTCAGTGCTGTCTATTTGGTAATTTTAAAGACGTTATCATGCTTATACATGTTATACCATCATAATTGTCGTTCCCGATAAAGTTTTAGAATTGTGCTGGTTCAAATCGCACATTATTATTTGTATTTAAAGCATATATGTGAGCTCTCTGTTGTAATAAGTCATATAACCTATGTAATGTTTAACAAATTTTTAGAATGATGCAAGCGTCTCAGTTAACTGATGTTCGGTTTGACTTTTTTATTGAATAAATTTCAAGATTTAGTAAAAGTTTAATCTAAGAAGACTTAAAGATGATTCATTTAACATCAGAATCTGACTGACGAAGGATATCTGTTATCCGAAATATTTCTAAATAATTACATTTATAGTTACCTTTTTTTTTGTATTTGGAGTTGTTGTGTACACTTTTTTAGGCGTTTGTATCAATTGAGAGATATATATATATATATATAAGTGTCTAAGAATGTAACTTTAACACACCAATGAGTGTTATAAAATTAGTTGTTATATTTTATCTCAGAGTATTTTATATATTATTCACGCAATATTTCGCTAAACAAACTAGCTTCATCGGGCGTGTGCATCTATCTAGGTGAAATCGGATGCATGACAAAAAATATCTTTGTAGCTTGATCTACATATATATATATACCCCGTAGCATGCAGGTGCCGCTGGAATTTTGCTACTTAAAAATGGAAAGTTCACAATTGGAAAGCTGAAATCATCTCTTTTGTCGTACAGTGTTGTTTTCAACCGACCCTCATTTGTCAATTTCTAGATGAAAGTCAAGATATACGGCCGACCTATCTCTATCTGTTGTATCATTTATCTCTAGTTCGATGGGATAGATGTGTTCAACATAGTCACCAAATTTTGAATTATTCATTGAGAGAACATCATAAAAATATATATGCGGATAGTAAAGTTAACGGATATTGCTAACTTGTTATCTTTCTTCCTAAGAAGTTCCTGTATGAAGTCAGCCTCATAATAATAAAGAAACAAGTCGGCAAGAACGGAGAGTCACAATTGGTACCCATTGGAATGCCGACAGTCGGTTGAAAAACACGTCCTCCGAACGTGACAAAAACGTTGTTAATTAAGAAATCAAGCATCATGATAATGTCAGTTTCAGAGATTTTTTTTGTTTGAATCAGAGTGATCCTTTACAAATTAGGATTTATGCCTCACTAAGACAAGATACTTGTATAGATACGTTGGCCATTCTTTTTTATGAAACAAAGCAATACCAACTCTTTCAATTTGTCTTTTAGTTTGGAATGTGGAATACTTGTGTCAGAAGTGTAGAAAAGTCAAATGTTTTAATACTATTGCAAGATGAAAGAGAAATAGATTGTATGCATTAAAAGATCTTTGGAATTGTTTAGTATCCATATCTGATTCATGCCACCTCTAGAATAGGCAGTTTCATAATAACTTTAAAGTCTGGCTTTGATTGCTGATAACATATATGTTAATTTTAGAAAGAGGTTTCGTGGAGCACTTGGAAGACATAGCAATATACCGTTGTTTGTAAGGGCACTAATGTATTTTAGGTATCCAATACAGTGATGGAAGATAAAGAAAGGCAACAGTAGTATACCGCTGTTCAAACTCATAAATCCATGGACGAAAAACAAAAAACAAAATCGGGGTAACAAACTAAAACTGACGGAAACGCATAAATATAAGAGGAAAACAACGACACAACACTACAATGTAACTAACACACACAGAAACGGACCAAGCATCAGACAAAATCCCACGAGAATAACAAATATAACATCAAAACCAAATACATGAATTTGGGATAGACAAGTACCGTGACACGTCTTATCGCAATGTCAATTTACACTCAAAAATAAGAGAAAACAAACGACGCAACGTTAAATTGTAACACACACAGAAACGAACTATAATATAACAATGGCCATATTCCTGACTTGGAACAGGACATTTTTAAAGGAAAAAATGGTGGGTTGAACCTGGTTTTGTGGCATGCCAAACCTCGCACTTTAATGGCAATGTTAAATATAACATAGAAATGACAACATAATATTACAGGACTACAATCAGGGGCGGATGCAGGAATTTTCGAAAGGGGGGGTGCTAACCCAGGGCAAACAGGGCAAAGGGGGGGGGGGGGTGCAAAACATATGTCCCGATACAAATGCATTGATCGGCAAAAATAAAGGGGGGGTGCGCACCCCCGGATCCCCCCCCCCTGGATCCGCCACTGACAATACAAATAAATAGGAGCTCAAGTCCGGCATAGCTGATAGCCAATTAAAATTAGATAATTTTAAAAATCCATATCGAAAGGATCGGGATGGAGACAAAATCGGTGGTGGGGTCTTAGTTTATGTAAAAGATAATATACCAAGTAAACGACGTCATGATCTTGAAATACAAAATCTTGAGTGTCTCTGGATAGAAATTAACACACAAAAATGTAAATGTCTGTTTGGAGTATTTTACAGACCCCTGATTCTAATGCGCAATACTGGGTACTGGGATAATATGAATTTGTCCATAGAAAATGCTTTCAATTCGGGTATTGATAAAATAGTAGTAACGGGCGATTTCAACGAAAATTTGTTGAATTATCGAAACACAAAACTTACAAATATTATTTTGCAAAACGGCCTGAACCAAGCAATTGATCAGCCGACATTCTTCTGCGAGACCAGTTCATCTTTACTGGATTTAATTTTAGTAAATGATCCTGACATACTTTTATATACTGAAGTCGGTGATAATATTTTGGAAGCTAATGTAAGATATCACTGTCCTGTGAGTGGCATAATAAACATTAAAAAAACACCAAATAAAGTTTTTAATAGGAAGATTTGGGACTATGACCACGCAGACCTAACTAAATATAAATTTGATCTAAGTGAAGTTAATTGGGATGATACTATTAATAATAATGACGTAAATGTTGCCGCGACAAAAATTACAGAAACTATATTAAAAATAGCTGCAAAACATATACCTTGTAAATTTGTCAAGTTTAGATCTCAAGACCCGCCATGGCTAACTGGTCATATAAAAAAACTAATTCGGCGCCGAAAAAGACTTCATAAAATGGCAAAAAAGAAAAATACTGCTGATTCTTGGCGACAATTTCGGTATGTTAGGAATCAATGCATAAATTTCATAAAAACAGCTAAACTTGACTTTTTCAACAAACAAATAAATATATTAGAGAATCCAGAAACCAATGTTAAGAATTGGTGGAAGCTTTTAAGAAATCTATCTGGACAGCCTTCGAAAGCGTCAAATTACCCCCCTTTGTTAGTAAATAATGAATATATAGAAGACGATAATGAAAAATCAAACGCATTTAATGTCTTTTTTTGTAAGCAAGCTACCGTGGATGATTCTAAAGCGTCTTTTCCTAATACCCCCATGTCCGATGATATACCAATTTTAAACAATATTATAATAACCGAAGAGGAAGTGTTTGATCACTTGTCTTTGTTAGATGTCACTAAAGCGACGGGCCCTGATGAAATTAGCGGTAGGCTTCTGAAGTATGCTGCTCGAGAGTTAAGTAGGCCCCTGGCTCAGCTTTTCAATAAATCTATACGTGAAGCTGTGTATCCAGAAACCTGGAAATTAGCAAGCGTTATACCAGTTTTCAAAAGTGGTGATAGAGAACTGGTATCAAACTATAGACCGATATCACTTTTGTCGATCATTGGTAAGAGTATGGAACGTTGTGTTTTTAAGCACTTCTTTAACTTTTTAACAAAACATAAAATAATAACAAGTGCCCAGTCAGGTTTCATGCCGGGAGATTCTACAATTAACCAACTCTTACACATAACAGATTTATTTGGCAAAGCTCTTGACGCAGGAAAAGAGATTCGTGTTGTCTTTTTTGATATAAGTCGTGCTTTCGATCGAGTCTGGCATGAAGGTCTTATTTATAAACTTAAAAATATTGGAATTAGAGGAAACCTATTAAAGTGGTTTATGAGCTATTTATCAAATCGGAAACAAAAAGTTGTTATTTCAGGTCAATCCTCTGATACTTTTGGTGTAAATGCTGGCGTCCCTCAAGGATCAATATTAGGCCCCTTACTTTTTTTAGTATATATAAATGACATTGTAAACGACATAGACTGTAACATAAAACTATATGCTGATGATACTTCCCTTTTCATAGTAGTTGAAGATGAATATGCAGCAGCGAGCAAACTTAATTCTGATATAGCGACTATCAACAATTGGTCAGTCCAATGGCTGGTAAATTTTAATGCAAAAAAGACTGAAGCTATGACAGTTTCCAAGAAATCAGTTAAACCCCATCATCCACCTCTTTATATGAATGATGATATGATTTCAGAAGTAGAAAGCCATAAACACCTTGGTTTAATTTTTCATGAGGATGGTTCATGGCATTCTCATGTCAATAAAATAATTGAAAAGATAACACCTAGATTAAATTTATTTCGTGCCTTGAAATTCAAATTGAAAAGAAAGTATTTACAAACTATATATTTAAGTTTTATCCTACCTTTATTTGAATATACAGATATCATTTGGGACAACATTCCAGACTATTTAAGTGACAAACTAGAAAATATGCAACTTGAAGCGGCTAGGATAGTTACTGGTGGTACTAAGTTATCGTCCATAAATAAATTATACGACGAAACAGGATGGGAGTTACTATCAGAAAGACGTAAAAAACACAAAATTATAAAATTTCATGAAATGTTTCACAATAAGACCCCTGATTATTTAAGCGACATTATCCCTCAACAATTGTTCAATATTCATAATTATGACACACGACGAACGAATGACACGCAACATATAAAGTGTAGAACTGCATTTTACCAAAAATCTTTTCTCCCCTCAGTTATTCGATCCTGGAATGCTATTCCGGACGATATCAGACTAAGTCCATCTAAGTTAACACTTAAAGGTTACCTTAATCAAAATGTAAGAAAAATGCCAAATTATTATTTTTATGGAGACAGGAAAGGACAAATACTTCATGCCAGACTTCGGATGGATTGTAGCAATCTGAACGAACATTTATTTAAGAGAAATCTTGTAGAAAGTAAAAACTATACCTGTGGTAGAATCGAGAGCAGTAAGCATTTTCTCCTCGAGTGTAATAATTACTCCCTTGTCCGAAAACGTACGATAGAAAAAATTCCCTTCCCATACAATATAGAAACACTCCTATTTGGCTGCAATAACCTCAATCAAGAGGAAAATGTACTCGTGTTTAAACAAGTGCAACAATTTTTGGTAGATTCGAAGCGTTTTGGCTAATAACGTCGTTCGTGCATGACAAAGATCGTAATTGGGTGAGACAGTCTTGACAAAGTCCTGTAAACACACTCCGCCGCCGGTACATATATATATAGGAAAGATCTGATGAAAAAAAAATCTACTTTTTTATTTGCAGTTATTTCCCTTTATCTTTTTTCTACAGGGAGACGGATTAATATAAGGGAAACCTTGTTTCCGAATCCTTTTGTAATATGTTATCACTGTATTTATATGTGTATGCCATGTACATGATTTTTTGAAATAAAATATGTTTAAAGTAAATAAATAGGAAAACGTTATAGACAAAGAAACACATGATTAATGAATAACAAAAAGCATCAGGTTTAAAATTTATACCCAGTTCTTCATCTTTGGTTGAAATTCCAAAGGAACATAGAACAGACCTATGATTATCCAGGATTTCCTCTGTGGTAAGTGTCGTGAGGGTATATTCTGAGTTTCCAAGTGAATTGTCAATTAACTGGACCCCTGCTGTTGTTTCAATCTTATCTACACAGTTTGTGTCGAAGTATCAATCAGCGGGTGGCCAGTTAAAATTGTCAATACCTAACCAGAGTCGTTTATCAAGCAGTCATAGTAGTCTCAGGTTTTACACACAACTTGAAACGATGATAACTTTACTTATTCGAAAATAGAGATTTGTTCTGCTTCAGTTTCAATTAAATCTTACACATATATATATATATATATATTAAATTCCTTCGAATCATTTAAAAAGCAAAAATAAATTTACAACATTCCACATGTTCCCACAGGGACTCGGTTAGCAGATTAAAATTTTGTAAATCAATGTTTTTAATTTATTTTTTATTATTTCCTGTCTATTTGCATTACTATATTAACGTATTTAAAGTTGCCATCACTATTTCTTTGTTTTCTGGCAATGTGCAGTTTACTATCCATATCCATATACTGAAAAAACCTATAAATTAAAAACATTGATTTACAAAATTTTAATCTGCTAACCGAGTCCCTGTGATGTTCCATGCAAATATAATATTACAAGTGATTTAATTAAAAAAAAAATCATCATGTATAATCATGGTTGGATATTGTCAATAAAAATGCGATCCGTTCTTTTTCATTTAATATTCAATGTAAACAAATATAGGATTTAGCATCAGGTAGTGAGGTATGGTAAGTTAGTTACAAACTTCGGGGTACGGAGTGTATGGATCCAGACACACTTAAAGTGGTGAGATCGATGTGCTCCTATAAACAGGAGGAATATACATCCCACAATTCGAAGAAGACGAACGACAAACCGGAAGACAGTACACGTATTTCCGAGGGCTCTATGCCGGCTAAATAGAATAGAATAGAAGACGATATTTTCATCAGCTTCCATCTTTTGTATCTGCAATATGAATCGTCCATTTTTGTATCTGACTCTGTTAGGCTTTGCCTTAATTGTTCGATGCAATGTCAACAAGGACACCATCAATCCATCCGTCGTGATTACCAAGGTTGAAAGGAAGATTGACATATCATCTCATCTAGTGAAGTCGGCGTCATCACTGACAGTTGAAAATACTGGAAAGTCAGGCATCAAATCGTTTCTATATGCAATCGAACCATCTTTGCAAAAATATCTGTCATTCATTGGAGCTTCGGTAAGTTTATAATGTCCTGCACTAATCCCAAAATGAAGACTGCTAGTACTATATTTGTTATAGAGCTAGTGACGTGTAAACGACAAATAAGTGTAGCAAGCACCAGAATAATAACATACCCATTTATAATTAACAAATGATTTTTGCTTACTCTTTACAATACCATAATGACAAATGTCAAGTATTCCTGTGTAAAAATAATAAAATATTTGACTGATCCTCCTCAGCTCCTGTGACATAAAAGTTGTGGCAACATAACCATGATAAGCCTGTGTTGCAGTCTTGCCAAACTCTTAACGGTCCTGAAGAATTAGAAACCGGTGTGTCGAATGGTATGTCAATTGTGGTCTGTATATCCTGTGTTTTCATCCTCTTGTTCTGTGACTTCTGATTGTATTTTGATATGCTTATATATACATAAACTTGATTAAAGTGAAAAGCTATTCCTTGACCATTATGGAATATCTGTTTTACAGATGATATCAGATTATATATATATATGCTCCTTATGTCGTAACTACAATCCTGTTCCCTTTTCAGGAATGTGACTACCAAAATATATGACTACTTACAGGTTTTTGGAAAGTTTGCTATAGCTTGCTATAGCAATAAACTTTCTTAAGGCATCGGCCTAACCGGAAAAGAGACAGCCTAACTTACTTTAGGAAGTGTGTCCTACTTCTAGATAATGTAGTACTGGTGTTTGAAAACTAATAATAGAAAGATGCTTTTGAAATTTTGAGCTCTTCTATTTTAATAGCATACAGCTTGAATAAAAAATACACTGAATTTTCATCGATAAATCAAATAATTCAACTTCATTTGAAAGACGAACAAAAACTACTTCGCGGATCTGCGCTACGCGGAAAGTAAAATCAATACACACAAGAGACAGCAGTTTCTACGTTATGATTTTATCGCCGTATTCTTCAGACATGCGTCAGATCCATATATGTGTGCCTCCAAACGGGAGTACTACAATCCCGGTTTCAAAGGTTTCCTACCTTCCTCCGGTTGAAGAGAAAATTAATAGCGTGTTTAAAATATTTCATGAATGAACATTTTTCGTCGCTTTATACTACGATTTTTACAAATTTCTATTCAATATGTAAAAGCCCGAGAGTATCGGAAGTATCATGGTATCTCATCTGATCTCGGCCCACAACAAACTCGGACTATAATAAACTCGGCCTTTTACATATTCGGCATAAGAAATCGGACTATAACAAAAATCGTAATTATACTAATTGCTATTAAGACTCCTAAACAAAGTTTTTGCTCATTTCTTATTATTTTTCTCCTTGGGGTCTATTTAGTTGTATTTTGAGGGGCCAACAGAAGGGAGGAATTTACTAAAGAACCCTAAGGGATTTTTTTTTTAATTTTCAATAACAATAATAAATTATAAACTTGAAGAAAACAGTAAGTGACAGACACACATGGTTTTCAGTAATGATCACAGGACCATAAAACAAATCAAATTAATTAAATTTAGGTTGAGTCCATGGTGTCACCCCACCTAACCCCTCATGTTTGAATACTTAAAAACAGTCAGATCCCCACTCCTAAACATTATATGTTCTTTATATGTTACAATAAAACAAATCAGATGAAATAAAAGGCGAGTCCCCTGGGGTCACTCTCACCCCCTGGTTTTTTGAGAACTTATTAACAGTTGAGACTTCAACCAATATACCATATATATTATTGTATGGGACAATGAAATAAATCAAATGAAATATAGAGGAACTCCAGAGGGGTCAGTCACCTCACCCATAAACCATATGTATTTTTGTATGTGGCAACAAAACAAATCAAATGAAATAAAGTGGGTGTCCCTTTGGGTCAGCCCCAACCCCTCATGTCTGGGAACTTAGAAACTGTCTAGATCCCTACCCCTAAACCATATATATTTTTGTATAGGGCAACAAAACAAATTCAATGAAATAAAGTGGGAGTCCCTTTGGGTCAGCCCCACCCCCTCATGTCTGAGAACTTGTAAACGGTCGAGATCCCCACCCCTAAACCATATATATTTTTATATAGGCAACAAAACAAATCAAATGAAATAAAGTGGGTGTCCCTTTGGGTCAGCCCCACCCCCTCATGTCTGAGAACTTGTAAACGGTCGAGATCCCCACCCCTAAACCATATATATTTTTGTATAGGGCAACAAAACAAATTCAATGAAATAAAGTGGGAGTCCCTTTGGGTCAGCCCACCCCCTCATGTCTGAGAACTTGTAAACGGTTGAGATCCCCACCCTAAACCAAAATATATTTTGTATAGGGCAACAAAACAAATCAAATGAAATAAAGTGGGAGTCCCTTTGGGTCAGCCCCACCCCCTCATGTCTGAGAACTTGTAAACGGTCGAGACCCCCACCCCTAAACCATATCTATTTTTGTATAGGGCAACAAAACAAATTCAATGAAATAAAGTGGGAGTCCCTTTGGGTCAGCCCCACCCCCTGTTGTTTGACAACTTGGAAATGGTCAAGATCCCCTCCCCTTAACCATATATATTCTTGTACTGGACAATAAAACAAATCAAATTCAAAAGAAGGCGAGTCCCTAGGGGTCACTCCCATCCCCTTGTTGTTTGAGAACTTGTAAACGGCTGAGATCCACACCCACAAACCATATATATTTTTGTATGAGAAAATAAAATAAATCAAAATGAAATATAGAAGAAGTCCACAGGGGTGACCCAACCAACTTTTTTTGGAAAACTTATACGGTTGAGATGATCACCCCTAAACCATATATATTCTATTTTATGGGGCAACAAAACAAAACCAATGAAATATAGTGGGAGTACCTCTGAGTCATCCCCAACCCCTCATGTTTGAGAACTTGTAAACGGTTGAGATCCCCAACCCTTAATCATAAATATTCTTGTATTGGACAATAAAACGAATAAAGTGAAATATAATTAAGTCCCTCGGTGTAACCCCACCCCATCCTGTTTTGAGAACTTGTAAACAGTCAAGATCCACCCCCTTTTCGAAAACTTGAAAACTGTTGAAATCCCCACACTGAAACAACATATATTCTTGTACGGAATAATAAAACAAATCAGATGAAATAAAAGGCTAGTCCCCTAGGGCCACTCTTACCCTACCTCCTGCCTGTTTGAGAACTTGTAAACTGTCTAGATCCCCACCCCCAAATCATGAATATCACTTTACTAGACCGGACCAATTTGTATTGGACTTTGCTTAATGTCAGGCGACCCGTGGGAATGACTAATTTTGAGAGCTTTGTTTGGGAGACTTCGTAGCAGCATCCTGTTACAATTATTTCTTGATAAAGTTTTTTCTTTTTTAAGTAGGAAAAAAAGGTAACCATGAAATCTACACACTATCTATTTGAAATATTACAATCTACAGTTGCAAACTTTCCACAGGTGCTATCCAGCACTTTGATTTTTCATAACATGACTCTTGAGCAACACAACAGCTGAACAGGTGCCCTTCCGGAGCACCTGAGATCACCTCCAGTTTTTGGTTTATTTTCAATCTATAAGTTTGAATGTCCCTTTGATCTTTCGTCTCATAGTTCTATGTAAAATGTGTACTTTGAAGTATGTACAAGAGGCTATCGGATATCCCAGTAATAAGCCCTTAAAACTCCATCCAGTCGATAGTGATGGTTTGCAATACTTATTATTTTTTCACCTCTTCTTGCAGATTAAAGATGATGACAATAAGCTGACAGTTTCCAAGACTGCTGTTGATGGTCATGGGTAAGTAGCTTCAAAGCATTTAGGCATTATATATTTGTTGGGATATCAGTTAAATGAGAACATTTTAGGTCTCGTGTTTACAACTTAAATTTCTTTTTTGCTGGCACTTGTAAGAAAAGGACTGTGGGGTAAAGGTTTTGAAGACCGCAATTGAAAAACAAATTGACACCCTCTCTCTTATTTGTCAAAACTTGATAGATCATCTACCAGTTTGCCTTGATGCACATGTACAATGTACATTGTTTATGACCTGTTTATAGCTCAATTGCTTCCTACATTCAGGGTTGTCTCTAAGATTTGAAGTAGCAGGTTAATTATAAAAAGTAGGAGGGGATGTAATGCGGTCGGCAAAGCCGTTCGCGGCGACGAGCTTACTCGTCGTGCTACGGTGGGGGGTATGGTGCCGGCTTAAGGGCCCCAGAAAATTTTGAAAAAATCGTGCAAAATCCTGCACTTTGGGGGTCTCCTGGACCCTCATTCACTCCTCTCAAAACATCATTTTTTACTGATGATAATGTAAATTGTTTATTAAAATTTGTAACATGGGTCAACTTTTCTGTAAATTTGATCACATTTATTTGAATATCCAGACTTTCAACTTACAGAGCTATATATTTGAAGATGTTTGAGAATACCAATATCATGGTTAAATTTATAGTAATACATCAACCCAAGTGTGACAGGATTAAACTATCCCCTTTTCGTGTGAAAATGAATGTCCAACTTTTTCTAATTTCAACAAGGTTTAGCAGAAATTAAAATCCCTTTATTCTGTAATCTTGATTTACTTGCATATATTCTGCAAATTTTCATGCCTCTGGATATAAAGTTAAAAGTTGAAGGACAAACTCATCAGACAGGGTCAATTAACTGGGGACACAAAACTATGGGGTGATTGATCCCCTTTAGCGATCTTTAGCGTTTATCTATAGTCCTATTTATTGAGTTGTCAATTCTTTATTAAGTATTCATGAGGCCAGACAGGCTTTGGAGAAAGATAGGATACTTGGGCAAACAACATTTATAGAAGATGTTGTCATTTATCCTATCTTAAAAGATGTTGGTCTTCAGCTTTATTTAGTATTTGTTTTGAATACCAATGTTCTGATTGAAGCACTGAAACACCCGACAGGTGACACTCACTGGTTGTAGACATCGATCTTCTTTTCGTACATACATTTGGTTGAAAACTTATGCAGCCTGTCCAACGTACATGTATGTTAAAATAATCATTGACCATCCTCATTTCTGAATTTAAATACTTAAAACGCCTGATAAACAAATAAATTACTTATTAAATCCAAAGAAATCCAACCGTCGCTGCATAGTGAAAAGATCGGTCAAATTTTAGAACGGAAGTGACAAAATCATCCTTGCGCTTTAAAAACTCGCAACGTCGTAGAAAAGCTTTAACCTGTAAAAATGACCTAAACACTCGGATTTACTTGGATTACTCGATGTATCTCTTGTTCACAATTAAAATCATGGAACAAAAACTTGTAATGTAGAAATATTGATCTCTGTATGTTTTTTTTTCAAAAAGTCAGGTCATACTTGCCGCTAGAGTAGCCAGGTCCACAAGCGGAAGTTGCCGGGGGAAATCCCCGGCCCCCAGGCCTTAAAGACAACCCTGTACATTATGAAATTGCAAAGAATTAACTTTTTATTTTAAACAATTAAATTTTTTGTCTTTTGACAGTACAATGCACATGACAAGGTGAAGGTTCTTTTTCTTTTGATGTGCTTCTCTAGAAGGGTCTATTGGCTGTGCATACCTTTTACTAATCAGTGTTCTCCCCAGGATTTTGGGATAGCACCAGGGTAACGTGTGTCGAAATGATTTGTACAATATGTCGTGTCGCGTTGCATCGCTTATTTTTTCTTCTAGTTAGTTTTTGTGCCATTACCTTTTTATACGACCGCAAATTTTGAAAAAATTTTCGTCGTATATTGCTATCACGTTGGCGTCTGCGTCGTCGTCGTCCGGCGTCCGAATACTTTTAGTTTTCGCACTCTAACTTTAGTAAAAGTGAATAGAAATCTATGAAATTTTAACACAAGGTTTATGACCATAAAAGGAAGGTTGGTATTGATTTTGGGAGTTTTGGTCCCAACATTTTCGGAATAAGGGGCCAAAAAGGGCCCAAATAAGCATTTTCTTGGTTTTCGCACCATAACTTAAGTTTAAGTTAATAGAAATCTATGAAATTTTGACACAAGGTTTATGACCACAAAAGAAAGATTGGGATTGATTTTGGGAGTTTTGGTTTCAATAGTTTAGGAATAAGGGGCCAATAAAGGGCCCAAATAAGCATTTTTCTTGGTTTTTGCACAATAACCTTAGGTTAAGTAAATGGAAATCTATGAAATTTAAACACAATGTTTATGACCACAAAAGGAAGGTTGGTATTTATTTTGGGAGTTTAGGACCCAACAGATTAGGAATTAGGGGCCAAAAAGGGACCCAAATAAGCATTTTTCTTGGTTTTCGCACTATAATGTTAGTATAAGTAAATACAAATCTATGAAATTTAAACACAAGGCTTATGACCATAAAAGGAAGGTTGGTATTGATTTTGGGAGTTTTGGTCCCAACAGTTTAGGAAAAAGGGGCCCAAAGGGTCCAAAATTAAACTTTGTTTGATTTCATCAAAATTGAATAATTGGGGTTCTTTGATATGCCGAATCTAACTGTATATGTAGATTCTCAACTTTTGGTCCCGTTTTCAAATTGGTCTACATTAAGGTCCAAAGGGTCCAAAATTAAACTTAGTTTGATTTTGACAAAAAATGAATCGGTTGGGTTCTTTGATATGTTGAATCTAAAAATGTACTTAGATTCTTGATTATTGAAGTTTTTTTGGTCCAGTTTTCAAATTGGTCTACATTAAGGTCCAAAGGGTCCAAAATTAAACTTTGTTTGATTTCATCAAAAATTGAATCCTTGGGGTTCTTTGATATGCCAAATCTAACTGTGTATGTAGATTCTTCATTTTTGGTCCTGTTTTCAAATTTCAAATTCTACATTAAAGTCCAAAGGGTCCAAAATTAAACTAAGTTTGATTTTAACAAAAATTGAATTCTTGGGCCTCTTTGATATGCTGAATCTAAACATGTACTTAGATTTTTGATTATGGGCCCAGTTTTCAAGTTGGTCCAAATCAGGATCTAAAATTATTATATTAAGTATTGTGCAATAGCAAGTCTTTTCAATTGCACAGTATTGTGCAATGGCAAGAAATATCTAATTGCACAATATTGTGAAATAGCAAATTTTTTTTTAATTAGAGTTATCTTTCTTTGTCCAGAATAGTAAGCAAGAAATATCCTATTTGTACAATAGCAAGAATTTTTTTTAATTGGAGTTATCTTTCTTTGTCCAGAATCAACTTAAATCTTTGTTATATACAATATACAATGTATATACACTTTTTACTACCAACTGATAAATTTAAATAATCTTTACCATTCAGTGATAACAAGCAGTTTTTTTACATCTTAATATTTTATGATGTATTTAAATGAGTAGTTATTGTTGCAAACTCCATTAGAAATTTGAATTGATATCAGTTTTGAAAAAGGGAAACGGGGATGTGAAAAAAAAGGGGGGGGGGTTAAATTTTTCTCATTTCAGATTTCATAAATAAAAAGAAAATTTCTTCAAACATTTTTTTGAGAGGATTAATATTCAACAGCATAGTGATTTGCTCAAAGGCAAAAAAAACCTTTTAAGTTCATTAGACCACATTCATTCTGTGTCAGAAACCTATGCTGTGTCAACTATTTAATTTTAGATTTAAAAAGTTTGAAGAAGAAATCTTTAATTGATTTGTAAAATCTTGGCATTTGTTTTGTGTAAAAAAAAAACATGTAATGTCAAAAATTTGATCACAATCCAAATTCAGAGCTGTATCATGCTTGAATGTTTTGTCCATACTTGCCCCAACTGTTCAGGGTTTGACCTCTGCGGTCGTATAAAGCTGCGCCCTGCGGAGCACCTGGTTGTCTTTTGTTTTGTTTACTGTGTTATGTAGACTTTGGGTAAAAAAAAAATACTGGTAAAAAAAAGTAAATCAAACAGTTTGTATACTTTAATATCTTTTAAGATTAAATAACAGAAAGCACTTTAAGTCTTTAAACTAGTCACTTTTTATACTTTGATCAAGCCAATTTTGTCCTGATACTTGTACAGTTACACTACACATTCCCCATGTTGTTAGATTACACCATAACAATTAACTTTAAACAAGATTAGATTTTAATGTAGAACCTTAAGTAAATTAGATACTATTTTCCAGAGCTTTAGACATAATTCTTTTAGACATCAATAAAATTATAATTAAAATCATTATTATGTTATTTCGTGATAGACATGAAAAGTATACTTATATTATCTATGTGGACATTGTAAAAGGTTGTCATGTCTAGCTGAGTTCCAATCAGTGTAAATTTATTTTGTAAAAGTTAATTGTTAACCTTCTTTAATGCTATTCAGCTATATATAAAATGGATGTTTCCAACAACCTTGTTTACATGTACAGCCATAGCTCAGTCAATGATTGGATATACACCCTATTTAATATTACATGTCTGTGCTTTAATAAAAGTATGATTGTCAAAAATAATTTGCAATATATTTTTGTTGGTATATTCAAAGAAAGTTTTTATCCTTGAGGTAACATCCTTATATAATTTTGCATTCAATTTGTACTTTATTTCTTTTTTAATAAATGATGGATAATATTTTAGGAGCACATTTTTGTAATTAAGCTAAATCAGGGGAAGTAACTCACGTTTTAAAAATACGCAAATCATTTATGCCAAAGGCGGGAGTAATAGAGTTTATTAACAAATGTCTGTGTGTCCCTCAAAAGTCTGATAAGTCTGTGATCATTAAGTTATGATCTCTTAATTAATTAAAACACAAGAATCATGTACATCGATTAAATCCAATCATCAAGGTTAACCTCAAAAGGTAAATCGATCACGTGGTGTAAACAATCTTCGTTGTCAGAACTGGATTGAACTGGTTTGAACTGGTCAATTTTCATCTGAAATTTTATACCCCACAGAAAGGTTTACCGTTATATGTTTTTTTTTATCGAAAATTTTAGCACCACGGTGAAAAATTATACATCGCGACAAGAACGATACCACCACAGTAGAAAATTATACATCGCGGGCCCGTGGTCCTTTAAGGGCCTGGGGAGAACACTGTACTTATAAATCATGCTCGTTATTGCTTCATTTCAGTGACAAAGAGTTTTGGAGAATCAACTTGCCATCTAGCCTTGCAGCAGGGAAATCTTTACAAGTAGATGTTGATAGTGTTTATGCCCATGCTCTGTCACCGTTCCCAACTAAGATTAAACAGTCTGAGAAACAGTTGGTAGTGTTTACTGGCAACATATTCCTGTATTCACCATACAAGATCACCAGTCAGACCACCACAGTTAACTTGGCCTCATCATCTATTGAATCCTACAGCAAATCACCAAAACCTGTCTCACAGAGTGAAAAAACTGTAACATACGGACCTTATGAAGCCAGGGAGCCATTTACAGAGGTTGGTTTGAATATAGGGGGCATTATGTTTTCTGGTGTTTGCAGCTGGTTTTTTTTCCATTCTATTGCATAAATGTAATGAATATTAAAAACTTGGTTGAACATATTAAAGTTTACCACAAAGTTGTGGTGACATCAACATGAAACTTATTACTGATGTTCATTTTGTTGTGATCCTTTTCATAGAAAGAGAAATTATATGTTCACTAATAAAAGTATGCAATTTATACGAAAGTTCATTTTGAAAGCTAAATGTGAATGAAACAGATGTATTATTGGCAGCGATTGGCTGATTTGCACACATTTGGCTTACTACTCTTTTTAAAAGTAGTAGAAATTTATCAAGAGGATAGGAGTTGCTGTAATATTTACATAATTTGCATAATGGATCAGTCACATGATTATTTGAAGTATTAAATCATAAAATTAAACAGAAAGTTCACAAATTCACAAATTATTACAAAACTTACAAGATGCACATGCCAGCAGATAGATATAAATTTGTACCTGTACAAAGGGATAGTGAAAGTAGGTTTTAGGAAAATAGCTTATGACTATGAATTTAAAATAACTATTATGTGGGATCATATCGATCAGTAAGTATTGACTTGAAGCATTTAAATAAATTATACATGTAAGTAAATTTAAATGTTTATGTTTTTAGGCTGAATTGAGAGTTCATGCAGAGAACAATAATCCATTTTTGACTGTCACACATTTAGAACGTGTAATTGAATTGTCTCACTGGGGAAATATAGCTGTAGAGGAGAACATACAGATGAGACATTCTGGAGCTGATCTCAATGGACCTTTCTCTAGATATGATTATCAAAGGACACAAGACGCAGGAGCATCTATTAAATCATTCAAGGTAGGACTAGTTTAATAATGATGATGATACTGTTTATAATATCATGCAAGTGTGAATTAAAGCATTTAGTTAATGAAGTTTGTTATTCTTGGATTTATCATATGTGATGTGTTTGTCAAACTATTACGATTTTGTTGATTATAAATTGTAAATATCAATTGATCACATTTTAAAGTCATTTGGTTTAGTCGTTAAATGTCAATAAACATGAATGAAATAACACATTTTCAGGTCGACACTGTCAAATTATTTTTCTGTTCATAGACAAAATTAATGTTCAAAATTTAGTGACTTAAAGTAGTTAAAGTGAATATAATGTTATAAAAAATGTTGATGATTGATAAAGTTTTAATATTTTCTTTACACATATTGTAGACCGTATTACCATCATCAGCCAAAGATGTTTACTATAGAGATGAGATTGGAAACATCTCTACCAGTCATCTGAAGGAACTTGACGATATGGTTGAGGTTGAACTCCGTCCAAGATTTCCCTGTTTGGAGGATGGAAAACTCAGTATCTATTGGGATACAATGTTCCAAGTTATCAGTATTTATATAATCAAGGTGAGAAGAATTGTTGTGGAGATTTGATTAAGAAGGGCTTTACCTGTTCTTGGTTATTAGTAAGCTAAAGGTCATTGCTGTCCAATGAAAATGATCAATTTCAAAATCTCACAATTTTGCTTTGATAATTTAAAAAAGAAGATGTGGTATGATTGCCAATGAGACAACTATTCACAAAAGACCAAAATGACAGACATTAACAACTATAGGTCACCGTACGGCCTTCAACAATGAGCAAAGCCCATACCGCATAGTCAGCTATAAAAGGCCCCGATAAGACTATGTAAAACAACACGTTTTTACTTCTGCATTTTTTGCACTGTACCTCAACTTTCAAATAGGCTTAATGGAAACTTTAAGGAAGTTTAAAGTAATATTAAAAAAAATTATGTCAAATTAGCCATTATGACAGCATAAATAAATATTTTTGATTCCCTCAAAAATGCTGAATATGCTTATCTTTATTTTCAGGAAACCAATATGCTTTAAAGATGAGATTTGTTGACCATATATTTGATGATGTTATTATTGATGAAATGACAGTCAAGATTATTCTACCTGAAGGTGCAAAGTAAGTCATAGTGCTTTATTGTACTTATTTATATATTGTATGTTGTGTTATTAAAATGAGGGAGATTTCTGATTTTGAAAAATAGTTACAAAATCGTAGACTTTTGCCATTTCTTTATGTATGTATTTGAGTATCATTTTGTGAACTTTGTTTTAAGTGTTCACATGATCAAATACGGTTAATCAAACTGTTTATTGATACTTGTCTATATCTTAATATGACTGTTTTATTTTGTAGGAACACCAAGCTAGTCACCCCCTTCAGTGTAAAGAAAGATAAGAATACCCTCCATTATACATACTTAGATACTGTTGGTAGACCTGTGATTGTAGCTCATAAAACTAATCTGGTTGACGCTCATATTCAAGATTTTGAGGTATAGTTATTACACAAATGTTTTACAGCTGTATTTTTAATATAGCATAAATATTGTAAATTTGATGCATTAGTGAAAAGTGAAATTTGATAAATAAAGCAACAATTTAAATCTAAAATATCAATTATTTCATTGTTAAAGTCATCTTTAAAATTGGAGTTATCTTCCTTTGTCCATAATTGTAGTTTGATCAGCTACTACTAATGCTTGTCAATGCAATATTTGATTTTACTTCACACTATCAATTAAAGCATTCTTTACCCTTCAGTGCTTACTTGAACTTTGATTATTTGATTTCCTTTATTTGTTAAGTTCTAGTCCAAGGTATCAAGTTCAGACACAAATAACTTATCTTTGTTATCGAACTGTTTTGGCATACATTCATTGAAATAAGACGCTCAAATAATTCGTTGAAATAAATTATAATATAAATGAAGAACTTTTCTTTTGTCAAGCAATTTTTAACCTTCACAAAAGAGAAATCATTGAAATGACAAAACTTAGCAAGTTTCTGAGTGACAAGAATGGGATTTATCTACCCAGTTTAATTAAAATGTGTATAGACATGTTCATGGAAATGTTGAATAAAAGGCTGAGTATGGAAGCGTAGACTTTATAAAAGTGTTATTTTATGTAACATAAAACTTAAAATCAGACTTTGTTGAAATAACTTACTTTGAGTATAACTTACTATTTTGCAGCTGTGGTACACCTTTGACAAGTATTTACTACTACAAGAGCCTTTACTGGTGGTCGGAGCCTTCTACTTACTGTTCCTATGTGTTATTATATATGTCAGACTGGACTTCTCTATTACAAAGGTAAGTAATCCTTTATAAAGGTTCTTATCTAGAAAGTTTCAGTTTTCAGAAAATAGCATGAAAATGAAAGTAAAACAATGTACAACTTTTTGTTGGAAATTTGACAAAATAATAAATAGAATTGACCAAGACTGACCCAAGATTTATTTAAAAACATCATTGCTTTTATAACTATTTTTAAAACAAAAAGACCAAAATGGTGTTTGAAGCATATCATCCTATAATTAGATTTTTAATGGAATCTTTATAAAATGATTTGTTAACAGATATTTAGAGCTTTTTTCTGAGCATCCCTTTGGGCATGTTGCAAAACAGTTGTTGAGGATTTATTATTTTTTATCAAGTACCAATCAATAAACAACAAAAATGTTTAAGTTGTATAATTTTCAGAAAAATCCTTTAAAATCAAGGGCAGATAATTTTGTTGAATTTGATTTTTTTTTTTTTTTTCCAAGCAAATTAGGTATGTCATGTCTGTGATGACTTTCTTTTGTTATTTGATAATTTGGAGGTATTTTAAAACTAATTCTCTCATTGACTTTTAACCAATTTTATCATTTAATTTTCCACATGTCTTGTAACCCTCCAGTTTTGGTTCAAATAATTATTATTACAAAATGATCTATTCAAAGCTTCAAATTATTTTGTAAAAAAGCATTTCATTAAATGGATGTGTTATCTTGATGTTCATGTAATTAAAAAGAAAATGCTGAATTGACAATTTACCTCACCATTTTGTATGGTGGGACCTCCTGAAATCTTTTTTGTTAAACACCCCCCTCCTCCATTGATCAGAGACAATTATTTGAATTTTAAGTATTGATGTATTAACTTTTATCATCAACAATTTATATGATGATTAACATTACACATGATTTATCGAAAAATTTTATGACATGTATGATTAGTTGACAAATTACATTACACATGTTAACAGGACGAAGCCAAAGAGAGTAAGATGAGAGTAGCCAGTATCCTAGAGGAAGTTCAGAGTCTACAAGACAAGAGAAGTGCTCTCTACCAAAGTTTCGATGATGCTGTAAACAAGTTTAAATCTACGAAGGATGCTACAAACTTCACTAACAGCAGGAAGAAGATTGATGGTGATTACAAACTGCTGACTCAGCAAATACAAGGTCTACAATCCCAACTAAAAAATGAGGGAGCTGATGCTGCTGAAAAGGTAATGGATCATTATGTGAATGGTTTAGAGACATTTATATTATACTTTGAATATTTTTTACTTACAAGTTTCTGGTAGGACTTTTTTTCTCACTTTTCATCATGTCCATCTTTTCTTTCTCTTATATAAGGTCTAAGTCTTAGTAGCAATTAAGGCAGTTTGAAATCACTTAAGAGACCATTATGACATGTTTCATCATGTGTTTCTATTTATAATACTTATTGTTGTTTCATCATGTCTTTATATAATATATAATACTTATTTATACTAAATGCTTCCTTTTATCTCAAACATACATTGTTTAATAAAGTGATAAATGATGGGAAGATTTTATGATAAATAGGCATAGATGATATAAATAAGTAATAAGATTGTCAATGTGATAACCCTCCACCACAAACCAAATGACATGAAAGGTTACAACTATAGATAAATGAATGACCTTCAACAATGAATAAAACACATATTATATAGATTAACATATTTATCAACATTTTAGAATAATTTAATTTGGGATGAAATGTGTCTTCTGATTGGCTGACGTCGTTTTGTTAACCTGATTTTTGTGACAAAAATGTCGTTTATTGATTTGGGGATGTACGGTGGGCGGGCGGGCAGCAACCAAATGTTGTCCTTGCAATAACTCATGAACCGTTCAACCAAAGCTTTTAAAATTTTAATATGTTGTTACTGAAAACAGAATGAAGGTTAAGTTCAACAATGACAATTATGACTTTTACCGTTTAGTAGTTATGGTTCTTGAAAGATTGAAAAATGGCGTTTCCAGTCGTGTCCTTACATTTACTCATGAACTGTTCAACCAAAGCTTTTCAAATTTTAATATGTTGTTACTAATGACAAAATGGAGGTCAAGTTCAATAATGACGATTTTGATTTTTACTGTTCAGTAGTTATGGTTCTTGAAAGATTGAAAAATGGCATTTCCAGTTGTGTCTGTGCATTTACTCATGAACTGTTCAACCAAAGCTTTTTAAATTTTAATATGTTTTTACTGATGACAAAATGGAGGTCAAGTTCAATTATGTCTTTTACCGTTCAGGAGTAAGGCCTAGAAAAAAAAGATCGATGTTTCCGGTAACCCGACCGACCCTGTTTTTTAGCCCCGACCCTAACTTTTTTATTGGATCTTCAAAAAAAAAAAAAAAAAATTGTATCAACCGACCCCGTTTTTGACACAGGCTTCTGATAGATGACATAATATTTTTTCTCTCTTGCTTCTACTTGCATAGAAAGCCAGTAAAACATTTTATTAATGTCAAAAGGTATTCCAAATAGGTTAAAATCCAAGAAATTTGCACAGCAGGTGCTTCAAAAACATTGCAAATGGCACACTTCCGGTTTTTGAAACTAATTACATCGGGACATGGAAAAACCATGATAATTTTCCGGATTTCATTTACGATGTCAAAAAAAAAAAAAAAAAAAAAAAAAAAAAAAGAATTCCGACCTACCGACCCTATTTTTCAAAATGATGTTACCGGAAACACATATCTTTTTTTTTTAGGCCTAATGGTTCTTGAAAGATAAAAAAATGGCGTTTCCATTCATGTTGTTGCATTTACTCATGAACCATTCAACCTAAGCTTTTCAAATTTTAATATGTTGATACTGATGACAAAATGGAGGTCAAATTTGATATTGACTATTTTCACTTTCCCCGTTCATCAGTTATGGTTCTTGTGATATTGCCAGGACACAAATAAATGTTAATAAATCCGGTTTGCTGTCGTTGTGACAGCCTCTTGTTTATCATATCATAGACACAATTTTGTCATGTGACCATGCCGTCACCAATGTTTTTTCATGATTTACGCCGGTTTAAAATGGAATTTAGAATTAAATTATCAGAAATAAATGTAATATTTTGTTAGTCTATTCGAAATAGTGTAACACAAAAAATGTGGTGCACACTATTAAATAACTCGCTACGCGTGTTATTCAGTGTGTACCACATTTTTTATGTTATTTCTTCATAGACTGAAAAAATATTACAGTCATTCCTTAATAAATCAGTAAAAGATCTTGCATGCACTATTGTAAACAAGTTTTATTTCTGAGTTAAATACTTGTAATTATTTTGCAGGTTGGTGAGCTACAACGTCTAGACACCCAACACAAAGATCTTATAGCTGTTGCTATACAATATTCTGAGAAACTTGTCAACAACAAGATGACAAGACAAGCTTATATTGACCAGGAGAAAGCTAATAATACCAAACGGGAGGAACTACTTCAGAAAATGGAATCTGTTAGAGCTAGTTTATAATTGAATTACATCATAAACACTTAAAGAGTTTTATTTACATATTGATGTCATTTTAAGAAGAAGAAAAAAATTATAAAAATAAAAAAAAGATCAAAACAATTTTTGTTCTGTCTTTTTGATGAAGGTTTTGTTGTTGGGGAAAGCAGATTTTATTTTCATGACGGCTTATTGTGGTTCTTGTCTAATATTATAGAAAGGGAAAAGATACCAAGGTCAAGTCCAAGAAAGACAGACAGATAAAAAAAAATAATTCAATAAAGCATACACAGAATTTGCTGATTGAACAAAACATAAACCAACCAAAAACGTGTGCTTTTACAGGTTAAACAGTTCTTCTCCCCAACTTACACCTGTTTTTGTTACATTTTGTACCAAGTTAAAATTCTGCTGTCAGAGGCATGAAATTAGGAGTCATGTTATGATTTCCAATGGGACAACTATCCATCAAAGTTCAAATATAATTATTATTATTATCATACAGTATTTATAACTGCGCATTATATAAAACTAAATTTACCCAAAGCGCTTCACAACATTTATCAATTCACATATAAGTATTTACAATAAAATATGAAAGCCCATGTTAAAAATTCTAAAACAAACAGATTTTAAAAATATAGCACTGATCAACATTAAGATTTATATAAAATGGGCATGATAAGGAGATATTGAATCCGTACCAATAAAAGTAAGTTAAAACTTCAAAAAAAGTAATTGCTTAAAAATTCAAAACAAAATTACAATGGTATAGAAATATTTTAAGAACTATGAAAAGCATGTCTGAATAAATGAGTTTTCAGGTTTTTCTTAAAGACGTTTACACAATGGATGTTCCGTAGATCACTTGGTAAAACATTTCACAGAACGGCTGCTGCTTTGTCGAATCTTCTTTCCCCATATGTTTTAGTTCTTACACGTGGCGTGGTTAAAATCATGGAATTTTCAGATCTAAGTGCTCGCATTGGTTTATATAATTGAACAAGTTCTTGAAGGTAGACCATGTCTCCTCGTGCAAAGCTTTGAACACATACACAAGAAGTTTATACTGACATCGATATGTTACGGGCAGCCAATGGAGAGACTTGAGGATCGATGTTGTGTGGTCGTACTTCCTCTTCCCTGTAATGACCCTGGCTGCTGTGTTTTGGACTCTTTGTAATCTTTGAATAGATGTTGCTGGGAGTCCATAAAGTAATGCGTTCCCATAATCTAAACGAGAGGTTACAAGAGAGCATTCTTACATTTTGCATGCTTCTTCGGTAATATATGGTCGAATTCGTCCAATGTTTCTAATCTGATTAAAACATGATTTTTAAACAGCACTAATTTGTTTGTCCATTGCCAAAGTTTTCTCAAAATAAATGCCTAGGTTTTTTACGCATTCAGCATCACTAACAATGTTTCCACCAAAATTGAGATTCAAGTTTGAAAGGTCCTTCACTCGTTTTTTTGGAGCAAATACTATCAATTCCGTTTTATCTTCGTTTAATTTTAACATGTTCAAGCACATCCACTTGCTGATGTCAGCTATGCAAGCCTCAAGTCACTTTGATATGTTCGTCCAATTATCAAGTGGCTTGAACACGAGATAAACTTGTGTGTTGTCTGCATAACAGTGATAACTCATGTTATGGCCTTTACATATTTCGCCAATTAAAGTGGATGTATGCAATTATATCTGCATCAATGAGAAAAATGCAAACTGTACAGTTGCCTATAAAAGGCCCTGGCATGAAAAATATGTAACAACTCAATTTACCAATAATAAATATGACAGACATGAACCAAACGAAAACCACTGAACTACAGGATCCTGACTTGGGACAGGCACTGATGAATGTGGCAGGGTTAATCATGTTTGAACTCTCAACCTTCTCCATAACCTAGAACAGTGGTGTAACAAGGCAATAAGAATAAACCATATAAATCAGTTCAAAAAGACATAACTCATCCGATCAATTAAAAGCAAAACAAACAGACTAGACGTCGAGAATGTTTGCTAATGTAAACAGAACTGTTGACTATACATGTGCCAATGTAGACTTCTGCTCATTGCTGAAGACTTAAAAGTTACTTGCATCCAGTTCATTGGGACTGGTGGATAGTAATTTATTAGTCGCCTACCAATGAAGTCAAAGGGACTTAAGGTTTTCACTCTGTCTGTCAGTATGTTAGTTTGGCAAATCACCACATTTCCACGCTTTTTTCATTCCTGTTTGAAGATATTGATTTGATATTTGATATATTGTTTTATCATGACAAGTTACAGATCAATTCCAATTTTGTTCCAGTCTGATATTTCTGTACAGCGTTATGGTCCTTGGACCAATAAAATTCACTTTCACACTTTTTTTTGTCATGCTCGAAGATATTGACTTAATCTTTGTTATATAGTTTACATAATGACAAATTATAGATCAAGTTAGCATTTTGTTCCAGTACAACTACTTTCTAACCAGGAGAGGACTATGTATTGCCATGCAGGTACAACGTGCAACAATGATTAATACCCATACTGTAAATGTATGAAGTTCCAGGATGACAAACCATTAATTCATTCAATTAACAACAAACAGCCTGATATACAAACTAAAAACAATAATGCCTAACAGTAACCAATTTCTACTGGATTACAGGCTCTTTACTTGGGGCTGGCACATCAAAAATATGATATGGGTAAATATGTTGTGAACACTTTTAAAACCCTCTGCTAATTGACAGTGGTATAGCAGTACAACTTTTAAAATGGATCTCCACTTTCATCTAGTTTATTGAGTTTGTTTATGACCCTTCAGCAGTCTTCAGTTAATTTTTATGGATGAGGTCTGTATCTCTGTATCTATACAAGATGTTTTAAAAGAAATGTAGACATGAGGATGCTAACAATATAATTTCCATATAATTTTTATTTCCAAGGGGCAGCATGCCTGTAAAAAAAAGATGCTGATATAAGCATTTTATCTTAATTTCATAAAAGTTAAACAAGAAACATTGATGTGAGAGTGTTTACAATGTAAGGTTCAAAATGAATTGCATTCCACATGTCCTTTTGGTGTGGCTCGGTACTCCTACGTCCTTCCAACTTGTTGTTATGTTGTGGTAAATTTTTGTCTTCTTGTATTTTATTTTTGCCAATGTACTTTGTCTATATGCGATTTTGTTTTTCTTTGGTGATTTTTTTTTATAGTGGTTATGATTATAACACTGTTGACTGTTGTACCTCTATTTTTGACATTTTATCAATTATGTTTGTTTGTTTTGTTCACACATTGTTGTCAATTTGATGGAATTTTCTATATAGTTTATATTTCCAGGGGACATAACTCTTTTAAATGATTTATTTCGGTACATTTGTGTACTGAATTTCCAAATTGTCATTTCATAATATCTGGAAAGAATTGTACACTTGAGAGCATTTACAATGATATTTCCTACAAAATTGAAATTTCCAAGGGACATAACTTTTGTTAAAAATTACTGATTCAGGTCGATTTTAGAACTTGCCTCAGACATTGTTGATATAAATCTTTGGTATAACCGTATAAATTTCATAAGGATCCTACAATCTGAATAATGAACACAAGAGTGCTTACAAAACCAGACAAATCTTTTCCCCCCACATTGCATTGCGCTGTAACAACAAAGAGTAAACAAAACGTGTATACAGACTGATGTTTTTATTCTACAAAGATCATCTGTAAAGGCACATAATCAGCAGTACATAATAAATATCACAGAATTAAGAAACAGACATATAATATCAGCAGTAATAAAATCAGCATATTTTCAGCAGGGGATCCAGGATTTTCAAAAGGAAAATCAGGAAAATTTACTCAAGACAAATATTTTACAATTATCTCTTGGATCGGCCCTGAATTAGAAATAACCTATAGAAAGGGATGAGCAAATTGAGTTAATATACATTTGAGGCACTTTAAGATTATCAATGATTAAATTTGTAGTTAAACTTCTATAAATTTGTGGAAATAAATTGTATTTCTAATATTTTATCACCAGATCAGTATTGTACCATTATAGCAATTTTGTTATATAGAAACAATAGCATAAACAAAACTTTGAACAATTGGCAAGTTACTCATGAAAAAAGTTAATTTCAATTTCAACAAAAACATTTTTTTAAACAAAACTGCAAAAAAATATTCATGTCTCCAGAAGCTAACAGTAACCTTTGTTTTTTTCCCCTAAACTTCAATCTTTTTTTCTGACAAGTGCAACAACCACATGCCTCATATCATGCTATTATGCATGTACTATTATTCCAAAATAGTGTGGAAGTAATTTTCAGATTATAAAATAACATTATACATTAAAGCATCTGTTTAACAACCCTAATATAGGAGTTGATCACAAACTAAAGCAGGCAAATAGCACAACAGATAAATGTAAGAAGATATACATGGTGCATTCAAAACTACCACCACCCATTAACAAGTAAGATGATTTAACAGTGTTCTAAGTCAGTTAAGATATTATATTAAATAGTTAAAACAGCACCAAGAGAGAACAAAGGAAAAAACTTCTTTTTTTATTAAATAAATCTTGAAAATGCCACAATCATACACATACCAGGCAACAAGCCCCCCTGTAAACATTTTTACTAGTTACAAATCACTGGGGTTTTGAATAATTTGAAGTAATAAACACTTAATTGAGATGGAAACAACCCTGCCTTTTGAACTTAATTTTACCTCAGTACTGTTATCAGAAATTAACTAGACTTGAATAAATTAAGTATTGGCTTATATAGACTTTATGTAACATTTGATTAAAACCAACCAGAATATTTAAATTTGATGCATGCAAATATCAGTCTGGTTGTGAGTTACTTCCTACAGAATAATAGTTCAACCATGTTTATGTGGCAAAGTGTACTTAATTTCTATTTGCTGTTGTGTCGTCACTGAAAGCCAAATATACATTTAAATACAATGAATAAAAAATCATAGAAAATGGAAACCGGTACTATTTTTCAAATCTATTATGTGGAATATATGATGAAAAAATGGAAAAATTTAATTTTAGAATATTTCAGGTACTCAGAAAAATATATCAATTTTCTGTTGTCTTATTGTAATTTTAAACAAATACATAAAAGGTCAAAAAGTCATCCGACATTGTAACAATAAACAGGACATAAATTGGCACAAACATATAATTAAACAATTTGGCACAAATACAAACCAAAATATCAAACCAAATACAGTTATTTAAAAAAAAGATACTGCAGGAATTCAATATTTATGCAGGAATTTTTTATTCTAAAATTTTAAATTCAATATGAAAAAATATATGAATATTATAAATATGTAATAGAAAGGGCACTTAGGCTGTATGAAAGTGAGCTTGAAGCATACAAATTCAATGATACAAAAATATAACCAATAATAACATATATCTGTCAAACATTCATATCAATTTGCCATTTGTGCAAAAATAAATTAATCTACATGTCGTACAAGAAAGTACAATGTATATTCAGTAATTTACAATTTTTCTAACGAAATCAAAATCTGTTACAACAGTTATATAAATAAATATATAATTGCAAATTTGACACTGGCATACACCACTCCATTTAAACTTCATCCAACAATGATATTGTCATGAGTTATCTTCCCTGTTTTGGTTCCTAGATTGAGGATTATCTCCCTTAAGTAATAGTTCCCTGAAGTCTTCTACCTGGGGCAGAGAAATGTCTTTTCATGTCTAGAATATGGTAACGAACAGGTGAAGGCGAATGATCCACATACTTCTCATATCCTCTGAAAAATATATAAAACAAACATACAGCTCCCATAAAACAGCTTAATCTGAAATGTGTTTCTGAAAATAGCCTGGCATTAGTATTGACAATCACAAGAGTCCTTTTTCACAAATGAATGACTTGTGATTTTTAAACTGTTTCTTTGTCTCAAAGACTCACAATCATTTTGGAACCAAGGTTAGTTTATCATGGTAAAAACAAACTACTTCCCAAACTTCTATAATGTATACAAGATATGTCAATTCTACCATAGTTATACAAAATCTACTGTTCATTGAATAAGTGTAATTTTTCATTAACAGGGGACATCAAAATAGTTATGGTATCAATGTGTAGTAATTACTTTAAAAAGGAAAAAATAATTGGGAGAAAATGAATTTAAAACAAATATAAAATATTACAATGTACTAGACAACAGAGTGGTGTTGCTTGTTTGATTTTTTGTTGTCAATGGGTTTTACTTTATTGCTACAGGTATTTTTTAGGGTTGATGGTTAACATATTTCATAAGTTCTGAAAATTATGGTTCTCAAAGTAAAAATATTCCTTAAATTATGATTGACATTCTTTACAGATTCCTTTAGACTATTGTTCACATGCTTGATGAACTTCAATCAGGTTGGTTCATAAACATTCTGAACATTCGGAAGATGTTAAACTCTGTTTTGAACATTCCTTAGATTCTGAATGCTAACATTTTCTAATAAAGAAATTTGAAAAATATCTTAACTTTGAAAACCACTATAAAGGTTCTCAAAGTAAAAATATTCCTTAAATTATGATTGACATTCTTTACAGATTCCTTTAGACTATTGTTCACATGCTTGATGAACTTCAATCAGGTTGGTTCATAAACATTCTGAACATTCGGAAGATGTTAAACTCTGTTTTGAACATTCCTTAGATTCTGAATGCTAACATTTTCTAATAAAGAAATTTGAAAAATATCTTAACTTTGAAAACCACTATAAATGATATGATAATGAATGTATATTGTTCTATTTAAGGACTAGGGTAGGACTTGTGCATCAGCTAGTGAACTAATAGACAACTTTCGAGTTCGATGCATTTCCGTCAAAAACTCTTGTTTTAGTGAACGTCATTTGTGCGTTTAGGGGCGTCGTCACTTCCATTCTAATGTTGAGCGAGTGGTTGGAAAACTATAATTCTATATTGTACGAATTATTCGGCAAATTGAATTCTCAAAATTGACAATCAGCACTGCTGTCATTAGGGAATTGTCATTAAGTACTTACAGTACAACCTTTATTTCTAGTTTATCCTGCACAACGACGATCACTAAGACGCTTGATGAACGTTAATAGTGCAGGCTTACAGGCGAGCCCCTCTATCTGATAAATGACGTCATAAAGGCGCGCATAATTGACGAGTTTTTTCCGGTGACGGATGAACTCGAAAGTGGTCTATTGTTTGAAATGTATATAGGAAGAAATGACCAAAATAAATCACTATCATATATATGTAATAAGATATTGGGATTGTTGAAATTTATGTAAAATTTGGATTTCCCTATGAACTGTAAATACATGGGAGAACCTGTCTTTAAAGTGTCTGTAATTACCTGTAAATCAACTAAACGAGGAACAAAAGTCCGATGACGCTGAAGTCTGTTAATAAAATAACATGCAGTAAATATACAGACCATGCACTATTAACAATGAATATATGTGTTTAATATTTGTTAACTAATGTTATACAATTCTAATACTAGTCTAAAATACAGTAAAATAAAATAAGTCTATCAAATGAAATAACCAAACATGAAACAAGATTGAATGAAATATGCAAGATCTAAAAGAAAACATTCACGATACTATAACTTTGCATTCTGCATCTTTTGTAGTAATAAGTTCTGATATTTTGATAATATGTTAAAATCATGGAAGCTTTAATTCAAATGATTTTTAAATTATCAATTTCTCAGTCATATGGGTAGCAAATTTAAGTTCAAGCCAAGACACAATAAAATTGAAAATGAGTCAACAAAATAATTTCGTTCTTTTTTATCTCAAAGGTATTGTAATTTTGCAGATATAGAATGTAACATTCATTTTTCAAAAAGTTGTGTACTTTTTTTTTTTTTAATAATAGAAACAATATCAAGAGGAGTGTTAAGGTAAGCTTCAAAGCAAAATCATGAGTTAAAGACACGTAAACTTTAGACACCACAACAGCATTAATCATTTATATCAGTTCACATTCCATTATGAACAATGGATCAAGTGCATAAGATCATTTAAGGTAGTACAATACAAAGATTTTATAACTCCAACTCCCAAGTTTTAAAATGCTGTAACTTTCTTAATAATGCTTGAAAATTTATAAAATTGGTAGTTTTGGATAGCTAACAGATTATTCTTTCAGATAAATGCAATGTTAGTATTATGCAACAATTATGTAACCAATTAAAATGTTAACTGTGTCTAAAATATTTTTCACCAAATTTCCTCTTTCAAATGAAATTAGCTTCTGCATAGGTATCCCTAGAGGGTTGATTTTATTATATGTTGTTCCTATGGCCATTATCTACAAAAGGGTGTCTCAGATTTCAGATAGAATGTATAGAACAAATTTTACACCTAATTGAACATTATCTTCTTTTATGTGGTTAGGATGTTTACACTAATTAGAGATTTATGAGAGAAAGGAATACCATAGAGACAATCTGAGACACCATTTTAAAGCCCATGATGTGTTGAGTAAGATTCCGTTAAAATTTTCTGTATAGTTAAAGAGATGATAGAGCTAAATTCATTCAGGTGAACTTACCCAGATTTTGCCACTAATTACATAATGATTGCATAATAAAAATATTGCATTCATTTAAAAGATTAATCTTTTATCTATCTTTACATACCTCTTTTATTATTTTCTATGCATTCATAAGAAAGTTACAGCATTTCAAAGGTTAGTGATTGGAAGTAAAAAAATCTTTGTATTGTGCTACCTTAATACATTCTTCTGATAGATTGGTATTAAGATTTGTTGTGAATTGGCTTGTACTCAGATACATCCACTTCTAAGAAATAATACATTTCCCAACACTTTTGCAGCAATCTCATTACAGTGCAACAATTGTCACCATCAAGTGAGGTGAATTTAGAAATCATTTTCTTTCGACTTGTGAAGCCATGCCAGCATGCAAGTAGTATCTATTGTATTGCCTATAAGGACCTTTTGGATCAAATGTTTTGCCTATTTTAAAAGACCTTGTGGATTAACAACAACATTTTTAACCAAATAAGCTGGTTTTTTTTCACCCAAAGATAGTTCTAAAAAAACACTTTTACAAATGTTTTCAAGTACTGAGCTGCTTGACCGTTCTCAATGTTAATGATCACTGAAATGGAGTATGTTAGTTCTTTTAAATGTGTTATATTGAACCACTCTTTGATTGATTGATTGTTGGTTGCTTAATGTCCAGTTGCAAATATTTCATGCATATTCAGGACAAACACCTTTTTTGGTGTAATCCAAACTGGTTGTTATCTTTCATTATACTAAATTGGTCAAATTTCAAATTATTAGACAATAAACCTCATGGGAGAATCTTTTAAATCTGAGTTTTAATGTCCAATTCTTAATTTTCTAAATAATTTAAGAAGCTTGAGATGGTATGTCCTGAACTGTTAAAGGACTTTGTATAAGTGAAAAAATCAATAAAACCAATGCAAATAATTGTTATCCGAAGTTTCAAAAGTAATATTATGTTAAAAAGTTCTGTGTGACTTTAGTTCCTTCTATACACTCTTTAAAATGTAATATTATTTTTACGGTTTATCATTTTTCTCTTTCTTTTGAAAGAGTGCCTATCTTGCGTAGCTTAATTGTTTCATTGACTTGGTGGATATCAAAAATATTAAAAAATTGCAGCCCTAAATTACTGCATGTAACCCCCTTGGGCATAATTTTAGAAAATAATATCAATAATCCAAAAGGTAGTGAACCATTGCTAAAATATTTGTGCATGTATTGCTTCACTACAAAATCAATCCTTCCGTCGTACTTACAAACTAATTTACATAAATGATCTGGCCCCTTTCCTCTCTGTACAAAAAAAGGGGAAACAGACTTACTAGTAATTCAACTTGGTTCTCATGAGCAAATGATGAGAATAACATAGTCAACTACTTTTTCTTCAAAAAGTACATGTAGGTTCATAGAAATAATTTGAATTTAACACATAAGAAATTTCTACATTCAAATTCGATTAAGATAATAAAATAACTTTAAAATCAAAATTCTTCATAAAAAGAGTCATATTATAAAATTAAACATTCTGATCTTGAAAAGATATAAATGAGATAGGCCATCAAAACATTATGTGACCACCATGAATGATTATATAGAATGAAATAATGTAGGTGTAACTATGCTTCAGAAGTTCAGATATATTCTTATGCCCATCTACCCTCATTTCTTTACTTAGATAATTAGAACACGAGTCTGCCATCACATTTATGTACAGCCCAGACTGACACACCATGAACTAATGTAATTTTTATACATGTTTAGCAGGCATGTCTTGTATGTATCTTATCATGATAAAATTTGAACTTAGGTTATAATAAAATAACTCATCTACATGCAGTGTCAATTGCATTAAACCTATTTCATAAAAATCTAACCAGACAAGATTCAAACAAAAAATAGAATTATAAAATATTTAAAAATGCAAAACCCTAAAAAATAAAATTCTGAGTATACAATAGAAAATCAAATCTACCATTAGTATGCAAAGGAATTTAAAACAGATTTTAAAATAAATTAACATATTAGATGAATTAGCATAAATTATTGGTAAATCAATCAATGTGAGTTTTATTCCTAATTTAACGAAAATTTGGTTAAAACACAATTCATTCAAGTCTGGTCTAAAATCAGAAAGTATAACTATGTTCCCTAAAACATTATAAAACTTTAAGTTATGAAGTCTTAATGAATAAATAAGCTTTTTAACAAATGATTATGTTAAAACATGCCAAAGTTATAACGCTAGCCTAAATACAAAATGCATTACGTGATAAATTTTGAGTTCCTTTTAAATTATTCTATGTAATGGCATGCATATTGTGTTATAAAAATTAATTTCCTTGAATTATTTTTACATTAATTGTCATCTTTTTGTTAAAGCAGTAAATGACATGCTGATGAAATGCCGGAATGAATTGTGAGGTGATTCCCCTGATATTATAAATGTGCGAGCATACAACACAAGTTACCTCCTCTTGAATGGTTCGATTGAAAGCATTGGCCCAAGTTTAGCATAAATTTCCCTAAAAAGTTATAAAGATATAATGAAAATTTCTACTGAAGTTATTTTTACTTTTTTAATATTTTTTTTTTTTTTTTTAGAGAAGACATCTTGATTAAGATTAAAATTGCATGAAACAAAAATGTGACATTAGGTTATCAAATCTGTTAGATATTTGTTTCTTCTAGTAATACAGTGGCAATATGGTGTAGATTTATAATAACACACCATACACAATCAAGAAAGATATTATACACAGGCTAACTTGCATAATACTGGTAACGTTCCTTGACCACATATAGAAAGAAACCTGAAACACATTATAGGGCTTTCACTATTTTATCAACGACAATTTTTTTACCGGAAAATATGATGTTATCAAATTCAGTGTGATATCCTGTTTGAGCAACAAAATCTGTGAAAATTTTATTAAACGATCAGAGATGAAATGTATATCCTTCCTGCAATCATCCTGCTTGAAAAAGCATAGTTATCTCCCCTTAAACTGTAAACATCTAGCTTGACAAAGCATATTTATCTCCCCTTAAATGAATTTTACAAAATTAAAACATCCATCAGTTGAATATTTTAATATGAAAAAATAGTCATTAAAAATGAGTTTTGTTAAAAATTTGTTTGTTATTGTTAGATCAAGTTTTATTGAAAGCTACCTGTTTTATAAATCATTTAAAAACCTTAACATTAAAAAAATTTCATTACTTTGAAAAATTGTATATGCTCTGGTAATTTTTTTCAAGCAATAAGAAATGTTTAATATTCACTGTCACCTGTAGTTCCCAATTTACATAATTTCTATTTTTTCTATACCCAGTTACTTTTAATGATAAATAATGGTATTACTATATCTGCAATTAGAAAGTTGGTAATTAGCTACCACCAAGGAAAACTGTAAGAAAATCCTCATCAATATCTCCGTCACCATTTAATTCTACAAGCAACAATTGTGACCTACGCCTAAGTGAAAAAAACTTTAAGTGACAATACATTTAAATCATTTAAACATATGGTTTTTTTCTTATAAAAAACCCAGCAGTCATAGACATATTTTCTAGAGACTGGTTAAATCTATTTTGATTGTTGCAAACACTATATAAAACGCCAATAGGTCTTGAAATTTTGAAAGATTTCTTTAGTTGTACTCGGGTCAATTTCATATTTTTATTGTTTTCTGACCATCGAAATAGAGGTACCAATAATAAGTTCCAATGTAAACATATATGTCATCGAAATAGAGGTACCAATAATAAGTTCCAAACATATATGTATTCCAGCTGGGTTTTGATAATAAATGACTACTGTTTTTTTTATTCAAGATGATGATATTGATTTATATTATCATCATAATTTACAGGTTAGAACGTTGGTTGAACACCAAATCTTCTTTATGGCAAATTTTAATAAACAATATTATCATATCAAAATCTACTTGTATTCAATTAAATGATTTCTAAATAAAGAAAAGTACTTTAGTATTGTCACTAGCTAAATTGTGAAAAGTGTTTTGACAAAAAAATCCAAAACCTCAATCCCCTTTTCCATCAGTGCACGCTATACCTAATCCACCTTCAAAAGTGAAATAAAATTGTAAATTCAAAGGAAATTATACAACAAATAGTCATTAGTTTCAAAACAGGCTAAATGTCTGAGACCATTATAACATCTTATTTTAGGTATTTAAGAAAAAGATAATAATTTTTTGAAACTAGTGACATCACTTACTCAAATTATCATTTCATGATCAAACAGGGGTGGTGGTAAGATGTGGTTTCATACTGAGTTCCTGAAGATGCTTAATTCCAGAAAATGACCCTTCTGTTCCTCTCCAATATATTGTGTTACAAAACAATAAAGGTATTAAGAAGAAGCAATATTATATGTTTTGAATAGATATTTTATATTCATTGAAGTTGGAAAATATGTGAGCATTGAGAGTTACCTCAATATGCATAAGGAACTGGATAAATTGAAAGCAAATTGTTTTTCAAGTTTTCTGTCTTGTTTTTTCTTGTGAAGAGTATATGAACTTTTCAATAATTTTTTATAAAATTGTGTGGAATTTTTAAGTATCTAAAAATGTTCATGTGAAATTCTAGAAATTTAAGAGTTCATTTGAAAAACAACTTTTCCCCGTGATTTGTGAGAGGGATTTATTTACAACACCGTGAACATTGATATATGGGAGGTAACATCTAGCTAATATATAGAACTATTTACTAATAATATAAAACACACAATACACCATGTAACATTTAATAATATATATGTAATGTACAATACTGATTGTAATGATAAGGTCAGGTTTCTACATCACTTATCTTAGTATCATTCAAACATTGATTTTTCTAATTTAGACATTAATTTGGGTTGGTAAAATAGATGAGCTGCGTCGGATAGAAATCGACCTTATGCAAACGAAAATCAAAACCTCTGTTAACCTATTTTGGGTTAAAATAATTTCTACGGAAAGTCTGTAATTGTTCCAAAAGTAGATTTTCATAAGAAGACAACCCTTTGAAACGGACCAAAATGCAGCTTTTATATCTAAGTTATTCCAAAATCGATCAAAGTCTTAGATATGTATATGTGAACATGCACTTGCATAAGGTCGATTTCTATCCGACGCAGCTCATATGTTGCTCCATGGCATTTGAATCCATTCTGATCAATTAATTGCAAAAATAAAATTCTGTAGTTTGTTTCGTGGTTTTAAACCTGGAAGTTTACAAAACCTTGTACCCTTATCAACAATAATAATTCTTCACATTGCATAATATGTTATAGATTGAACTTCTCTCTTAATGCCTACAAAAATGTTTTTCTAATGTCACCAACGGTATCTTCACTTACCAAGGATATGAAATGCCATGACTTTACAACATTAAACTTACTTGACTTGCTGTATATTTGTGTTTTCTCTGAGTCTGTCCACTCTGTCTTCGTCAGTCGAAGATGTGAGGGGGCGCTGTATTGGCATTAGTGCAGAGTCTACAGACATTCCAGGATTACCCCAGTGGTCCACTCCTGTACCCCCTATCTCTCCACCCCAAGCTGATCTCATTCCAGATTTACCCTTCACTGGACTGAAAATATCAATTAATTCCTAATATCAGTGTATATAGTGAAGAATACAAATCATGTACTTGTTAATAAATACATGCCATATTTATCAAATCAGCTCATGTATAAGCAGGGGAATAGGAACTCCCAAAGTTGTGGATCATGTGAGGCCTTTATAGCCAGTCAACATTGTCAACCATCATTATCCTAATGTTGTCTCCAGGCACTCTGGATTCTTCAACCAATAAAAACTGGTTTCCACCAAATAGACAAGAGTGTTTAACATGGCATTACACATCAACAATCAATTAATAATGTCTTATTTTAATTTAAGTTACCTTTTATACTTGATATTTACCTGAATCTGAAATCTCTGGGCAAGGCGAACCCTTGCATTGCCTGTAACCTGGTTTTCATTACTTGCTTTTTGAAGTCTCTTCTTGCATTACCGTAACCATTGAATATATGATCACAGAATGACAGATGCCCATTCATATACATCTAAAATATCATTTAGGATGTATTAAGACATGTACAAAGGAATAGCATGTTAACATCAACTTTTCACAATTTATAGAGTCTTGTAATGAATAAAACTTTTTGGCGGTTAAAAATTAAATTAAAAGTCAATTACGCAAATTGATAGGTTAAATAGATAACATGTGCTGTGTATAGATTGTGTTAATTCAAAGCCTTTCTTTTGCATATTAACGTAACATCATAAACATAAGAGTCAGCTACCAACATCTACATGAAATAAATAGTGCTAAATTTTTGACAGAACTATTGAATTTATATCTATCGATTTCATTCATAATAGGACTCACAAGAATCATGCCAGGAACTACATTATGCCGAGTAAGAAGAAGAGGTGTTGTGTGATGTGACCCTTCAGCTGCCGTATTAATATCATATTGAAAAATCCTATAGGTATCATTCCGTCCTTGAACACAAGGTTTAGTCCGATTCCTATTTTGATTCATATAAATTTCTTCCAACATATCTTCTGCTGAATTAACATATGGAAATCTGAAAAAGAGAACAGACATATTTCTGTGGAATTATATCATCTGAACACTTTGTATTTCCCTTCCCCTGTTGTGTCATTATCCATCAAGCTGAAATAACTCTTTTTGCCTCTGTTACAATGGTGCCCAAATTTTGAAAGTCTACCAATAATTTTCTATTTTCACCACTGCACACCAAAATCTGAGATTTTATTTTGAAAACTTTGCGTATCAATTATTTGTTTGATTTCTTAAGACACTTTTCTCAGCCGTCTTGAAAATTATCAGCATAGTCTTAGAATTTCAGTACAGTGAAAATTAAAGAAGTGACATTTTTTTAAATATATGATAATTTATCCCGAAAAAACAGTAGGAATTCTTGTAATATGAATAAAACAAGATGTGGGGTGCATGTCAATATCAAATATAACCACAAATGTATTTAGGGAACTGAAAGTTGACTTACAATGACGAAATAACGCTGATAACAATAACTTGTGATTCTGGAGCTTCGGTTGAAACAAAATCATCATATTCAATGTCAGTGATCTGTGGAATGTAATGTCTGCTGCAGCGACAAGATGGCCGCTCTAATCCTAATAGCTGTTGTCGAATAGCTATTGGACAATGGACTTTGACAGATGACAAGTCTATATGGCTCAAGCTTGTTAACTGTCTAGACACAGGAGCACTAGATAAACTTGTTCTAGTACTTCTAGTGGATCTTTTACCAGCTGACCTGAAAGTAAATTGCAGCAAATTTAGATAAAAATGCATGATTTCTTTGTATACTATAACAAACAAACAAATCTATGAAATGTGTTTCTAATGATTTTTGGGGAAGGAAATTTCAATGAGAAAAAGAAAAATACTTCTGTCAAATGATAAAAAATTTCTTCCAATTTAAAATTATGCCATGTCATCAAATTTTTATGTGTTGAACTCCAATGGTAGCTTGTCAACAAGGTTTATTTATGGCCAACCTGCAATCAAATTTAAGTGTCAAAATACCACCCCATTCCCTAAACAAATAATAATCCTACTGTGTTAATCTCTCTAGGACAGCTAATGCAGTGGGTGACACATCATCATCACCGATCTCATGTGGCTCGTCATCAAACTTAACCACTGATGCCACAGCAGATTTTCTTGCAGTGTCTTTAGGAGTGGTCCGTGATAAAACTGGAAATAAAAAACATGCATTCATTCAAATTAAACCCTTTTAGACCAGATATTCTTATAATTGCACTGCAGCATATGTAACCAAACAAATTACTAAAAAAATTGTCTTTTGAAAGTGATAATAATTCTAAGGATATATGGTCAGGTTTGACATAAAGTTAAACTTCAATTAGCTGCACCATCTCTTGAACAATATAACCAACACAAAATCAGATCACTCATCAAAATGTCTCATCTGCATACATCTAAATCTATAAACAACACAAAATTTAGGTCAAAGTTAAGACACCTTTCACACAGACATGTACTTCCTTCAGTAAGCTTTCTTGTCGCTATTTTACAAAAATTTTCCTTTGATCCTGCTGACTGATAATTTCCTTTCTCAGTACAGTCGAGTGATATGAAAAATTACCGCTAGAAACTAAGAGGGCATGTGGCATTGTCAATGAAATTGACAACATCGTCATAGGTAAAATAGCGATAAACAGATTATCATTGGTCATCTCAACTTGATTGCTTTTCTCACTTTCAAGCGAGAACATCAATCTCATTGAAATGATCATCAATTATCTATAAATATCAAATACTTTTAATTCATCATGCTTTGTTACCAAGGAAGTTAAATTCAAAATATTTAATCAGATTTAAAATGCTGCAAAAAAAATCCACATACAAAATAAATTATGAACAAGTCATGCATAGTTATTGAGAATAAGAAATTCTCCAAAATCTTTAATATAGGTACTGGAATGTTAAGATTAGGACAAGGTCATGCAAGATGTGACTGGCTGAGATGGTTACTGTGTTAGCTAATGATTTACAACTTTTGGCTGGTCATTGTTGAATATTTGAAAAGAATTAACAGTATAAACTTAAAATTTCTGACATCTGACAATTAATGGTTCCTGTTAAAAATTGTCAAGTAAAATAAAGATTATTTACATATGGCATTTAAGAAGAAATATGTCATTTGGGTAGGTAAATCTAGTGTTCTTGTTGAATTTGGCAATGAAGTATTTTTGGGTTGAAATAAGACTAATTAAATAAGATAAATATTACTTTAAAATATGTAGGCTATCAAATAAAGAATTCCAGCAGGCATTTGAATTTTGAACTTGCCCTTATAATCTTCCTGCAAAAAGAAACAAATAATTTTCTTTCTTATTTCAACCCTTGCAACTGGTATTTCTGGTTTAAAGGATTCGCTCAGGAAATATAGGACAGGGATTCTGATTGTATAGGTGATCATTTAGATAGGGTTAACTTAACCTTTCTTTAGGCAAGAACGGGCTAAAATAAATACATGAGTTGGTAAGTCATAACATATACAAATCCAAATAATAGTATCAAGTAAAAAGTTATATTATCTACTAATTATAAATATGAATTTGGCTGACCTTTTCTTTTAAAAACAATAAGCCAAGTTTAATCTTGCTTTTCAAAGTGACATTGAATTTGGTTTAGTTGTTTAGTCAAACACAAATCTAAATTCACAAAGTAATAATAATTGAACCTTGATTCAGACATTTTAGATATCTTACAATATGCATCAAATTTTCCTGAAAATAAAAATAAAATATTAAATACCCTTGAATTTTCTATGGTGTCCTGATTCCAGAAATTTACAAAATTATTTGGTATTCTTTAATTAAATCCTCTGTCAGTTATTATATTAAGTACTCTAAAATAGCAGTAAATCATGTATACACCTTCTCCAGTACAGAACTTTAACTGACTGTTAGGATATAAGAAAGTATTATAAGTTTAAAATCCTATTTCCTTTTGCAATTACCTAATGGTGCTGATGGGGCTCTAATTCGTCTGTCAGTAGCCAGGTCAAGTACTGGTCTCTGGCTTGCTGGGTCTCTGTCCAGTCTTTCTGATATTCTAGCTGATTGTATCTTGCGTCTGTAATCTGTAAATTCAGGTCGGTCTTTCATTCGGCTGATATCAGGGGAGATAAGTCCTATTGTTACACGATAATGTTCCATCCAGTCGTCAACTAAATTTCTACAATTTAAAATTACAATGCAAATTTACATGTTACATACAATATATTACAAGAAATAATTCATAAAGGTTTATTTTTCATGACTGCTTACAACTTTTATTATTCTAAATTTACATAACTTGAAACAAATTATACTTTACAGCCCTCAATGTAGTCTATTGAAATGGTCGCTTGGGCGTTTTTAAAAGCTGATTGGTAACCAAAAATTTATATCTGGTCACCATTTGGGCAATTAGAATATTAAAGATCTGGCAACCAGAAATTTTTGGAAATTTGCCCTGATCTGAGTCTGGTTTTAAAAAATCGCCTGAGCGCTGGACAGTAACACAAATTTATACTGTATTTCAAGCGCCTTTTAGATTTAAGCTTGATCTTATCAGCGCTTTATTGCATCAGGCAATTGTAGGTCATTTGTAAGCATTGACTTAAATTGGCACAGATCCATCTATTTTCTTATTTTGCTCTCAGTCTAACCCGAATAACGTCAGTCTTTATATTCCGCCGATCTCCGTCTAATCTCTGATTGCTAAATTAACCTCTATAGGCTATAGGCTGCTAGAGGGCGCAAAATTATTGGGTTCACTCTCAGTCACAATTTTGACTATTATGTGCCATTAGTAAGAAACCCATTAGCATTTGTGGATTGTTTATTAAAAGCACATGGTCGAGCCTCCTTCATGATTTCGTCAGTAAACAGATGAAACAAGGTTAGCGACAATTTTGTAACTTGTTCTCATAGTCTACGACATAGATTTAATAAACTACTGGCTACAATTTCTACAACGATTTCAGATGTGCGCTTGCTACTGCAAAAGTCTGATGAGATTTTTTTTTGACTGGGCTTCAGACTACCGCTAAACGTCACAGATTGTTATATAAAGCATAAAATTAAATAAATCATGTGATTATTTTACAATTGATTTATACAAACTATTTTCTACACTCAACAATATTAAAAAAAACACAGAACAAAAAATTGTATTTTTATTCAGCAAGGGTTGTTTAGCTAGAAAAAAAATGTAGGCGGCCTGAAATTATATCCTGGCCACTGAGTTTTCATGTCTGGTCGCCAGTTGGCCAATTCATTTCAGAAGCTACTTTGAATTGAAGGCTGCTTTGTTAAAACTGTAAACAATAACAGAACTGGTCTTCTGTTTTCTTGTCTCATCTTTGTTTTTTATTTAAAGGAATTAGATTTTTACAATGATTCAATAATGTTTAACATCAATTGAAATTTTGTTTTCTCTGTGAATATTGCAATAAAAACATTTCACAGCATGTGACAATCTAATATGTATGAGTACCACAAAATAGTATTGATTTTTTTATTTCACTTTACATTATTTTTCTATAACTAGGAACTGATCATTTCCAAACCATTTATATTATAAGTTTAATTGAAAACATTGTATGACTTGTAAATAATTAATGTTTATGTAAATAATTCATGTTTATGGTATTGCAGATCTCTAGTCCCAATCTATATGATTTTTACTTGACTGCAAAAGACAACATATTTTAACCTACTTTGCTTTTTTTGTAATCTTGGATATTATTTGTATTTTACTAGAGTATTGTCTCATGTCCAATTTATCTGTATTCTTTTATTACCCAAACCTAACTAAACCTACTTTGCTTTTCTTTGTAACCTTGCTAAGTCTCTTTCAGATTCGTGCTCATACTGTAGTTTATCAGGAAACTCTAATAACTTCTGCATTTCAGCTATGTGGGCTTTCACCTGAAAGTAATTATGTACTTTTCTTATTGGTTATCAAAACAAAATTAAATTTGTATGGAATATACAATATTTTACAATATTTTTTTATTTTCCAAATTCAAGGGCCCATTAAGAGAATATAACCTTTTAGTGTCTGGATTTTTTTTGTCTTTGGGTTCCTTCCTGTTCAATGAAATAAACCTATCATTTTCCCTTTTTTTCAGCTCATACAAACAATATTCATATTTCAAGCCACCATTGCAAATTGTTTAATTATAGGAATTGCACATGGTTAATGTGTCTAACAATGAACTAATGATACATCCAGTGGCAACAAAAAAAAAACCAGTCATCTACTAATATGGGCATAAAAATTACTTTAAAAATTCAGAAAAAAATTTAAAAAATCTTTGGATTCTTACTAGTAGTCAAGAACAAGACCTCCATTAATTAGAGCTTTGTAAGGCAATTTTCCATTATGATTTCTATGTTACAGATTTTTTTCAGACAGATCCAATTTTCAAATTCTGTTGAAATGTTATTCTTTTTACCTTTTTCTGTTTTCCTCTGTTCTTCGTTTTGGTTTTTGGTGCAAAAATTCTCATAAGCTCTTTGGCTGCTCTTGAAGTAAAGTTAATTCCTGTAAGTAATTGTTCCTAAAAAAAATTGCAAATTAATTTAAAATTTATTTTAAGAAATTGATAATATAGAAATGTAAAAAATATAAATAATTTATCAAAACACTTATGGATAATTAACAACTATTAACCAAGGATGTCATTAATAGCTCAGTGGAAATTACTTCATTGTTTGACAAAAATACGTAATTATCTTTTCAGTTACAGTATATATTTGAATATAATGACAATATAAAAAAAAATATGTGTTATGATTTCCAATGACACAACTCTCTACAAGAGACCAAATGACACAGAAATTAACAACTGTAGATATTCGTACAGCCTTCAACAATGAGCAAAACCCATACTGCATAGTCAGCAATAAAAGACCATGAAATGACAAATGTAAAAGAATTCAAATGACAAATCTAATGGCCTAATTTATGTACAAAAATTGAACAAAAAACATATGTAGCACATCAATGAACGACAACCGCTGAATTACAGGCTCCTGACTAGGGATAGGCACATACAGAATGTGTCCGTGTTAAACATGTTAGTGTTGGTTCAGGCCTCAGGGAAGATAAGTTATATAGCTAACTGTGTAACCTTCTTAAAATACAGTATTGTTGTTGTTGTTGTTGGTTCTTCTAATATTTTCTTTAAATTTTTTTTTTAAATGCTGTGAGATTTTTTGATTTTTTTTTGGAGTGATCAAGCTGTTTCTGAAATCTAGGAGAAACATTATTACTGTCACTTTTCCATTTTTAAAACCTGATCACATGATTATTGATTACTATCTTGCCATTTTACTCACATTGTCTTCCTTCTCCACAGCTCCTGTATAAGGTAAGATAGGAAACTTGGCTGTTTCTTTCTGACAGTTGAACACGATGGCCATACTTGTCTGACTATAACATCTGAACACTAGGTGGCTATTGAGCTGGGAAAAAAACAGATTTTAATTGTTTATTGCTGATGAAAGGTATACAGTATTAAGCTTTCTGTGAAGTGAGGGGGGAAAAGAACACAGTTGACTATCTGTAATGACTACTAATGAGTATGATTTATTTTATCAGTATTGCAGATATCACGAGAAAACTCAAAATTACATCTCTATTTGTTGTATTAAACTTCAGGTTATTCATTTCAGCTGAGCAGGATAGTTATAGTCAATATTGTCAAAGACGTTACTTTATATTTGTAGTGATTCAAAAGAATTCCTCCTGAATTTAAGGAGTACCTACTATTGTTAGCCAACCACAATAAGTTTGTCATGTTCTGTATTCTATTTTAATTTTTATTTTCATATTGGAAATATAAGATATTGTGAAATATATACTACATAAGTGTTTAAGACAGATACATATCCATGTAAAATTTCTTTCTTTTTGCAATTTTTTTTTTGTAAAGATCATGTACAGTCCACAAAGTGTAATGATTTGTACCTGTAATATAACAGGAGTCCCCAGTTTAACACTACCCATCGGCCATTTCCATCTCTGTATAACACTACCTTCAGTGTCGGTTAAATGACCTCCCTTTGCTGTAGACAAAAACCTACAATAAAAAGTAGAATTGTTAAAGTTATTTTAGTGTTGTAAACACGGTGGATAGTTGACTCATTGGCAATACTTCTTATTTTGTTCTGTTATTTTGTTAGCCTTAGATAAAATGAGACAGTTTTGAAAGAAATATGATTTACAATAATCTTAGACTAAAACAAATACTTTAACAGAAATTATAATATGAAATATATTAAATTTATCTTTTTAATCTAAAAATAATGTGCCTTAAGCAGACGACACATTCAGATGTATGGCAGTTTGCCCAGTCTAAGCTTCCATTTCATTTTATATATCTTATCAGTGTTGTGATATCCTTTGAAATTTCTGATTCTTAGGGACATGACTTTTAACAAGTGGATTTGATGGATCTTATGATGACTGACAACAAAACCTACCTGATATTTTAGAACTATTGTGACCTGCTTATGTCATTTTCCTTTCTCTTCCTTACCTAATATTTTTACTGGTATTGCTAAAACATACACCCTTGCCACAGGGAGTAAAACAAGCTAGCATTCTAGGATTGTTGCCATCATCATATGCCACCAAGTAATATCCTGGGCGACCATATCCTGCAGAACTAAACATTATAGCTGGCTTTCCAGAGGGGTAACTGACAATAGTTAAGGATAATGCACTGTATCTAATAAATTGTGAAAAAGTTTTAATTTAGACAAATTATGTAAGTACCAAACAACAAAACTATTGTAATTTTTACTTTGTTTATAAATGTCACAGCCTGTATTCTAGTAACTGTGGATTCAGTTTCTTTCATATGTATCAATTTTCATGGATACAACAAAAAATTGTATTTCCATTGATATTTGAATTCATGGTTTTACCACAGTCTACATTCAAGCCTACAGAAAATGTGTACTTCATTGGACATTTAATTCGTAGTTTACTGGTAACCATGGAATCAACTTAAGTTGATATCTCATGAATAACAAGTGAAACTGCGAGCTACTGCTCACTGATGATACCCCCGCCGCAAGTGGATAATATTAATAGTGTAAAAAAATGCAAGTGTTCGGTAAACAGGAAGTTGTCGAGTGATGAATCTGAAAACGCATCACACGGTATAGCTGACTTATATAAATCCTGAAACCAAATTTCAGAAATCCTTGTATTGTAATTCCTGAGAAAAATGTGACGAAAATTTTCAACTTGGCTATCATGTGTAAAATCATACAAGTGTTCGGTAAACAGGAAGTTGTCGAGTGATGGATCTGAAAACGCATCACACGGTATAGCTGACTTATATAAATCCTGAAACCAAATTTCAGAAATCCTTGTATTGTAGTTCCTGAGAAAAATGTGACGAAAATTTTCAACTTGGCTATCATGTGTAAAATCATACAAGTGTTCGGTAAACAGGAAGTTGTCGAGTGATGAATCTGAAAACGCATCACACGGTATAGCTGACTTATATAAATGCTGAAACCAAATTTCAGAAATGCTTGTATTGTAGTTCCTGAGAAAAATGTGACGAAAATTTTCAACTTGGCTATCATGTGTAAAATCATACAAGTGTTCGGTAAACAGGAAGTTGTCAAGTGATCAATCTGAAAACGCATCACACGGTATAACTGACTTAGTTAAACCCTGAAACCAAATTTCAGAAATCCATGTATTGTAGTTCCTGAGAATCAAAGCACCAAAGGGTGCTATAGGCAGTTAATCAAAAACCCAAAGGCAAACTTGGCCACGTTCAGATGAATAGTGTAAAGAATTAGTCGAAATATTTATCTCAGGCATTGTTCTCAGCTATTTCTAAAGTATCAAATAATGCTTGTACAGTAATGTTTATGTTATGCAATCCTACCACTTTCAAAAGTTATTTCCAATTTATATTTATAAAGATTCAATGTCTGAGATTATACACATACACTGTCCTATGTTAGGGGAGAGTTTTGTGCCAGTTAAGATGTTTAAGCCCCCACATTCTGTATGTACCTGTCCATAGTGATGACCCACTAATGCGATGATTGTTGCTGTATATCATATTTATTTTAGTATGATGTCCAAGTTATTGTAAATGCTCTTTTGTTCCGACGTTGGAAAGTTCCAGGCGGAAAGAACTAACTAGCCGAAAAGTTCTCCAGAACTTATTAACAACATTGTAGTTACTTTGTTTTTCCTCTGGTTTAAAAGTTCCACCTGAACAAGTGACTAGTTGAAATAGTTTACATTTTTGTTATCATGGTTATTGTGTTAAGGGGCCAGCAAAAGCAATCCTTTGGGTGTAGGAGTTTCTCCCTGCATTAAAGATCCATTGGTAACCTTCGACTGTTGTCTGCTCTAAGATCTATGTCTCTATGACACATTCCCCATTTTCACTCTCGATTTTTTTTACGTCTCAAATTATAACTGAATTCAAATATGTTGATTACGGTTTAACTGTCTTCCATTACTAATATCATAATAAAAAAACATTTATTTAAACTTTCAATAACTGTAATAGTAAGAATTAAGAAAAACTTGTTTGTAACTTCAACTTGTTGAAAACATATTAAACATGTTAAACGTTTCTCGAGTCTCGTTAGTCGACACGTTACCTTTTTATCGTATCATGCGATTTCTTTTGTTATTATTTTCATGGGGAAATCGTTTACCAGCATAAAGTTGCTGAAGGAACCGCATAGAATTGATTCAATAACACTTAACGAGTGTTTAAATGTGAAAAATTATAAAAAGAAACATATAAAAAAGTCGTATTTTTCTGTACCGGAAATCAAAAAGTCCTTGTAAATCAAAAACAATTACGGTGTGATACGCGTCACAGATTCGGACTTAATATTTTACAAAACATGCGACTTTGAAGTTAAATAATGCCGTCCTTTAGAAAACAGTTGTTAAAGTTTACATCACAATATTTATTGAACCTCATCGAACTTAAGCAAAGCACGTGTAGCATTATGTTACATTGTGTAAAACCAAAGCGAAACAATCTTAAAATGACCTTGACATCGACCAATCAGAAAACTACAATAACAACAACTTAATTTGACAAGCATGAAGGTGATTTGCTAGAAATCGGAATAATATTAACAAGAAAACAAATGAGAATTCATTAAAGATTACTGAATAAAGATGATTTAAATAATCTCAATCAGACAAAAAAACGAATAAAATGATTAAAATTATTTAATAATAAAGTACCGATGTATCATCAGAATTCTCCCAATTTAAAAGGTACGTAAATTTCGTCTTCTATGTAATTTGAAATTGCCGCCAACTTATATCAGCTTATTAATAGACTACTGACGTATGTAATACGTATCGATGGCAAACATTATTCCTACGACTTTTGACATCTGGGAAATGTAAACAACTCATCTTTATAGATTTTCAGCGATCAAATATTTCATATAATTGTTCTTTGACATCTTAGCCCACAGTACAGGGGGTAATAAACTATAGAAGGATTTCTATCGAGCACTACTTCCTATGTGCAACTTCAAAACTTTTGGGAAAATCGACGACCATTTAACGTTTTTATGGTAATATTTTTTATATTCCAAAATAAAAGGTATGAAAAAAGTGCTCAATTAGTTATAAATAACATGATAGCCAGCCAGATAATAAAAGCGGCACATATTTCAGCATTTATTGGGTAGAACATAAATCTAGGGTGCTCGCATAAAGCAGCTTAACTGCTTAAAAATGTGAAGAAAGTTTCATGGGACGGACTGACTGACGGACGGACTGACGGACGGACGGACTGACGGACTGATGGACGGACAGACAGAGGTAAAACAGTATACCCCCCCTTTTTTAAAGCGGGGGTATAATAATGAATCTACAGTATCATTAATTTCAATGGCATCATTAACAAAGGATACTACACAAAACTAGTTCCATCATGAACTGTGGCCTGTATGAGTTGTTTCCCTTCATTTCTATCATCTCCAATGATGGGTATTCGGATTTTCCCTGACTTTCCTAATACTGGACTATCTGTTTTTACAGGTGACTTTCTGTATTTTAGAAGGACTTCTTTTTTGTGGTCTCCATAGTAACGAACTACAACGGGCTTATCTTTTCCTTCATCAAGATCATCTTGTTGCTGTTGTTTTCTAAAAACAAAGAACAGCACATACAAAACAAAGGATAGTTTTTTTTATTAATTTATCAATTGGTTTGTCCTGAAAAATGACTAGGCTTAAATACTAATCTGATGAAAGTAATTGTCAAATTGTTAAATTGAGTGATTGGATCTGAAGATTGAAAACCAGCTTGGTGTTATATACTTTCTCATTATAATTTTTTTTCTTAAATAGCTGGATATAAATAACATTACATATATTGCAAAATATACAATAGTTTATCATTTTTAGGTTATAGCCCAATACTACTATAATTAAATTATGCCCCAATGCTACCTAATAAATAAAAATAATTAAAACTGAAATACATACACTGTCTTAATAAGTTCTTTAAAAGCTTCATATTCTTCTTGCAGTTTCTTCCTATCTACTTCTTCTACATTGTTGTCCATTATTACACCTAAAAAGTCAAAATAATGTACTTTAACTGTGCATTTGCATTCAGGGAGCGCAGATCAAATTTATAGTCTTAGTGTGTTAATTTACGTTTTTTGATTGATATTTTATCATGTGGTTTTTTATGTTGTGATGTTATGCTATTGTTTTAGAAAAAGGGAGAAGGTTTGGTACCATTAAAACGTTTAATCCCACTGCAAATGTTTGCACCTGTCCTAAGTCAGGAATCTGATGTACAGTAGTTGTCGTTTGTTTATGTAATTTACATGGGTTTCTCGTTTTTTATATAGATTAGACCGTAGGTTTTCCCGTTTGAATGGTTTTACACTAGTAATTTTGGGGCCCTTTATAGCTTTTTGTTTAGTGTGAGCCAAGGCTCCGTGTTGAAGGACGTACATTGACCTATAATGGTTTACTTTTATAAATTGTTATTTAGATGGAGAGTTGTCTCATTGGCACTCACACCACATCCTATATCTTATTAATTTCAAATCTTGCAAGAAAACACATTTTGTTCTTAATATAAGCTGATGTTTCTTGAAATAAACAAACAAAAGGAGATATGTCTCATTGGCAATTAGATTATATCACATTTTTTATTTTTTATAAATTATTAAATATTTTCATTCTAAAGATAATGTAATATCCTAGAATGGGAGAGAACTTCATATACTTTTGTTCAATAACAAATCTTTAACAAGGATACTGTCAAAGTCTAGATGGGAGATAACTCTATATACCAGAAATCAATAAAACATCTTAGAAAGATTTTCATAACAGTTTTAAACACTTTAAATCTTAATCAATATCATAAAATTACAGTATACCAATATTTAATCTTTTGTTGCTGTTGGTGATAAACATATGGATCTCACTATTTGAATTCAAATGTAAATTCTCATCATTTTGATAAACAAATATAAAACAATATTCTATCTAATAAGTTACACAAACCTTTTTTGTCTTTTAATGAAAAACTAATTGTAACTAAAGCAGTTGCTGAAAAATAGTGAAAAGTATTAGAATATCATCATGTGTCACACTCAATGCGATATTAATCTTATTTCTTCTTTCCAAACGTTACTCATCTTATCTGTTTTGCTTTAATTTAGCAAATGAAATAGGGTTTAAACAAAAATATTGTATGTTTGTTTTAAATATTACAACAGGCAATTTTCAGTACTTTCTAACTTGGAAATGTTTGTACATATATTGACTGTTTTTTTAAGGATTTGTGTATAAATATTCAATTAAAATAATATCAAGGAGGTGTTAAAGGTGTTAAAGGGCTTTGACTTCCCATAACTGTCTCACACGGTTAAACAATTTAATTGATTCCAAGAAATAATATTTGACAAGGTAACAGGTTTAAAACTGAATACAGTAAATTTTTTTCAAAAGACAATATTTTTATCAATTAAACAAAAGCACTTCAATAAGAAGAAAAACAACAATATGTGTAGATATCTTGTTTTAAATTAATTATTTTTCTTATCACGTTATTGTCACATGTATTTTTTTTTCCACTGCAGTCAAGAAGCATAATTTGCCTATCATATCAAGCCATTAAAAGATTGTTACAAGTGTAAAGGAGTTGAAATTTGATGGCAGTAGAGATAATTAGAATACCTTGTGGTTAAAACCCTAACCATAAAGACATTATTATTAGAGACTATGTAAACTTAGTTTAACTCCCAACCATAAAATGACTAACTAACTTTTGCCAAAACTAGATCAAGTATATCAAAAGTCACTTTTGGAAAAAGGAAGTGTAAAGATAAGAGGGGATTTAATACAGTGATCATAAGAGATGTCATCCTATACCCTGAATCAAATACACATTATTTGGGGGAAAAGTGGTATTAAAATAAAATTGAGATTATTAAAATTACTGCCTCATCCAAGTATAAATATTACATATTAATTTAGTTTGATTCAAAAGACAGCTGCAGTTATGTAGGATAATGGAGAAAGGTGTTTGCTGATCTGAAATTAAATAACATATTTCATATATTAAGGTTCTCATACCAGCATAACTATTAAATGTTAGATGGTTGTTAGTTAGTTGTTAGTACTAAAGATCAATCTGATTAATAGAATAATTAAGTCGAGGATAATATATATGGGTATAAAGAAGTATACTTATCGTAACCTATCCAACGGCTTACTCATTAAGTCAGATAGATATCAATATTATCATTTTTGTGAATCATAATTAAAACATTTTGACAACTCACATCTTGGATCAGATGGCGTTTCTGCAATATTGGAATAAGCATCATCGTGCAATCCCTTTCTGATATTTGGTGAGCGTAATCCAGCGACTGTAAGTGGAGAGGAGGAGAAAAAATCTAATTATTATAAGCATTATATTCAAATAAACATGCAAAGTGGTATAATGAATTGTTCTAGTTTCGTGGATAGTTAAACTTTACTTTTTTTTAAAGGTGGCCAGTTAATTTAATATATTATGAAAAAAACAGCCAATAAAACTATTATTGAATCAAACTTTTTGCAAATCTAATGAAAGTTGCCAAGCAATTGAAAAAAAAGCATGAAAATAAAAGCATGAAATTCCTAAAACTCCAGCAATGATATAAATGATCCACGAAAATAATAAAAATTCATGCTACTTAATCAATGTACAGCTTTTAAAACTACATTTTTAAATCATTTTAATGCCTCATATGCATACTCATTGATAATTTTTTACAGAAGTGCAAAAAAGCCAAAGTGCAAATAACAGTAACTTCAAAACTTAAAAAATCCTTTTACTTTCATCAAAATATTCATAAAAAAATCTTAGCAACCTTAACGCTGATTTAAAATAAAATTGAGAATGGAAATGGGGAATGTGCCAAAGAGACAACAACCCGACCATAGAAATAAACAACAGCAGAAGGTCACCAACAGGTCTTCAATGTAGCGAGAAATTCCCGCACCCGGAGGCGTCCTTCAACTGGCCCCTAAACAAAATTGTATTTCAATGCTATTTACGTATACATGACAATATCTATTTTTTACGATAGTATGCTGGACTGGTGTGAGTAACTGCAGGATACATGTGTAAATTTGAATCCTTAAAATGAAGATGTTAGCTATAAATTTAATATTATTTCACTTAAAGTTTCCAAACATTATCAAATTTTGTCCTGTAAAAAGAGACATATGAGAAAGAAAGAGGCATTAAATGACAACACAAAGGCTACTCATGCATTTTAAAGTTCTAATAAGTAATTATATAACACAAGATACATGTAATAACTAAGTATATAACATGTTTATAAATATAAACTATTTATAATCATTAATATGTCTATATAAATTACAATAAAAATATAATCACAATATATAAATAAATGTGAAAATAGAATTTTTGTGTAACAGTACTTTTGTTTATTTTAACTAGGCTAACATGACTTTTCTTTATTTTTCATTTAATTGGTTTTAAAATCTATATGATTAAGATTAAAAGATATTTCTACAAACTACAGTTGAACATGCAGTCTGAGTAATCCAGTTTTTGTCTGACTCTTACTAGAATACTTTGTTGACAATGATAATGTGTAGTCTGAGTAATCCAGTTTTTGTCTGACTCTTACTAGAATACTTTGTTGACAATGATAATGTGTAGTCTGAGTAATCCAGTTTTTGTCTGACTCTTACTAGAATACTTTGTTGACAATGATAATGTGTAGTCTGAGTAATCCAGTTTTTGTCTGACTCTTACTAGAATACTTTGTTGACAATGATAATGTGTAGTCTGAGTAATCCAGTTTTTGTCTGACTCTTACTAGAATACTTTGTTGACAATGATAATGTGTAGTCTGAGTAATCCAGTTTTTGTCTGACTCTTACTAGAATACTTTGTTGACAATGATAATGTGTAGTCTGAGTAATCCAGTTTTTGTCTGACTCTTACTAGAATACTTTGTTGACAATGATAATGTGTAGTCTGAGTAATCCAGTTTTTGTCTGACTCTTACTAGAATACTTTGTTGACAATGATAATGTGTAGTCTGAGTAATCCAGTTTTTGTCTGACTCTTACTAGAATACTTTGTTGACAATGATAATGTGTAGTCTGAGTAATCCAGTTTTTGTCTGACTCTTACTAGAATACTTTGTTGACAATGATAATGTGTAGTCTGAGTAATCCAGTTTTTGTCTGACTCTTACTAGAATACTTTGTTGACAATGATAATGTGTAGTCTGAGTAATCCAGTTTTTGTCTGACTCTTACTAGAATACTTTGTTGACAATGATAATGTGTAGTCTGAGTAATCCAGTTTTTGTCTGACTCTTACTAGAATACTTTGTTGACAATGATAATGTGTAGTCTGAGTAATCCAGTTTTTGTCTGACTCTTACTAGAATACTTTGTTGACAATGATAATGTGTAGCGATGATGTTAACTTCACTTCACTTCATGCATTCAAATTTCGTTATGTTTTTGAAACAAAATATCTTTTTTTATTACCTGGCAGTTTATCTAGAAATGACACAAAAAATAAATGTATACTTGAAGATTGATTGGTTGATTGCTATATAACATCAAATGAATTTCACAGTCACATTTATATTATTCTAGATAATGAAATGTTGAAGTTATAAGACTAGACTCTGCTTTATAGTCAACCAATAATGCAATATTCTGATTTCTGAATCAAATTAACATTCTAGCTCATCTGGTTACAGTTTAAAAGAAGACATGCCATCCTTTTTGGACCCATCATTCTGAGTATAAGAACAATAGTCTTTGCTCTTGCTCTTAATAGCTGTATACTTTAACATAGTATGCTGAGCAGCAAAAAAAAACAACAAATAAAAACAGGGGAGCACGAAAATTTCTTGATGGACCAGGAAACTGAGATAAAAAATATCTGCAATATTTTCCTGTTATGTTTTCTGACAAGTACTGAATGCCTTACAAATCTTCCAGCAACTTTATGTACTTAACACACAAAGCATTATATTTTTATAATGCAATATATACAATGCACAATGAATTTTGACTATAATACTTTAACCTGTGAATGTGCATTTATGTTTCCCTCATACATTGTTTGCATTTTATTTGACTAAAAAAATATGTTACCTTTAATGCCTAAATTACTGCATTAATAAAACAAAAATATCAAGTGTACCCAGACCTAAAAGCAAACCTAGTTACCATGCTTATAAAATTTGACTTGAAATCACAACAAACTAATAATTTCACTATTAAGTGCAGGACACATGCAATCTGCAGTGCAATGATGCAGATTTATAAATATTTTTTTTACCCTTTCTAGGTTTATATATCGGCTGATTAGGAGATATTCCTATAGAAAACAAAAACACAATCTTATTTGACAACATAATTGTTCATTAATGGTTTAAAATAATTGATAATCATTATCACATTAAAGCAATGGTGATGTTAGGACTCATGACGTTAGGCCTCCCGCCACAAATTTTAAACTTCATCAAGAACTGAACAAGTTTGAGACCCTACATATTGAATTGACTGAATGACTAAATAGTTTAATACAAGAGGCACAGGATGATTTGTACTGTTGCAATACAAATTATCAAAAGTAAAATAAAAATAAGAAGATGTGGTATGATTGCCAATGAGACAAATCTCGAAAAAGAAACAAAATGATATAGAAATTAACAACTATGGGTCACTGTATGGCCTTCAACAATGAGCAAAATCCATACCCCATAGTCAGCTATAAAAGGTCCCAAAATGAATAGTTTTTGACAGTGGTATAACAGTACAACAGAAGAACAAACTTTAAAAAACAGTTGAAAAAGTTTTAACTCATCAGATGTATATACTGAAATAGAAATAGAATCTTACAAAAACACAAAGTGGACCTGGCAAGGTGCTTATATATTCCCACAACAAAAGACACTAAGTACAGATTTGTGAGAGAGGACTCATAGTTACTAACAGCTACATTGTAGTTCAAAGCCATTAACAACTAATAAAAAAAACCATGTGCATCTAAGACTCAAACATCAATCACATTATCAGTACACATCCAATGGATTTAGTGTAAAGCATTTCCAGTTTTATCACATATACTACATCAGCTTCAGGAGACCTATACATCCTTTATTAGTCCCTTGCAATATGTTTGTCAGTGATGAAAGGAAAAATGTTTTAAGAGTCCTTTCCAAAAATAATATTCATTCACTTTAATTAAATGTTACATTTTTTGTACCTCTAGACCTGTATTATGATACATCTGAACTTTATAATACAGAAGTATTTTTGGTAATTATACAGTTTATAGAATTGGGAAAGTGTTTTCCTTTAGATTTGACTCTTGAATATCAAATGTTTATTCACTTTCCTAACCAGTGGTGTTTACAGTCCTCATAAGGTATACATGCTAGTAGTCTGTTGTTATTTATGTATTATTGTCATTTTGTTTATTTTCTTTGGTTACATCTTCTGACATCAGACTTGGATTTCTCTTGAACTGAATTTTAATGTGCGTATTGTTATGCGTTTACTTTACTACATTGGTTAGAGGTATAGGGGGAGGGTTGAGATCTCACAAACATGTTTAACCCCGCCGCATTTTTGCGCCTGTCCCAAGTCAGGAGCCTCTGGCCTTTGTTAGTCTTGTATTATTTTAATTTTAGTTTCTTGTGTACAATTTGGAAATTAGTATGGCGTTCATTATCACTGGACTAGTATATATTTGTTTAGGGGCCAGCTGAAGGACGCCTCCGGGTGCGGGAATTTCTCGCTACATTGAAGACCTGTTGGTGACCCTCTGCTGTTGTTTTTTATTTGGGCGGGTTGTTGTCTCTTTGACACATTCCCCATTTCCATTCTCAATTTTATATGTTGTATTAACTAATTCCAAATAATCTTACATTAAATATCATATCTGTTTAATATGTGTGGTCATAACAATTCTATAATATGCTAAAAATATTACATAAAGATGTAACGATTTTAGTCTTAATCTATTTTTTCTGACATAATATATTTAGAAATCAAATTTGAAAGTTTACAGCTTATTTAAGGTTTTATTATGAAACTTAAATAACAAACGCTTTAATAATTGAACAGAAACATAACCAAATTAGTTAATTTAACCTATACAAATTATGAAATCTTTGTTCACTATTTTACAGAAACAAGTAACAGACCATCTATTATATATTTTATAGCGTGTACATTTATTATATATTTTATAGCGTGTCATTTACTCCTAATTACATCAAATTTAAAAATCAAGATCAATGAGATATTGTATTAAACTATTCATTCATTCAGTCAATTCAATATGTAGGGTCTCAAACTTGTTCAGTTCTTGATGAAGTGTAAAATTTGTGGCGGGAGGCTTAACGTCACGAGTCCTAACGTCCTAACTTGTTGACACGCCAAACATTGATTTATTGTTTGAATTGAATTTACTATTGATCCTAACATCAAATTAATACCTTATAAAAAAAAGCATTAGTCAGACTTTCTAACAGATTATACTAAATGTAAAACTTCTGATATTCTGATACTCAATGTTCTAAATAAAAATTGTATAAAATTGGATTAAAGCATACAAATCAATACTTAAGATGGAATAAGACATGAAAAATAAAAGTTATTTTGAGTTCGTAATGCTACATTTTACTTAAAGGTAAACCAGCAGCATTTAATTTAATCAAATCACCCTATGTAACGTTCAACTTGCATGTAATTCAAAATATCATAGTAAAATAGTTAAAAATATATTATATCTATTTCTGTTTTTGGCTTTTATGTGCAAGGCATGCAATTTCTTATATATATATATATATAAATTGTTTATTCAAGTTGGGCAATACTTAACCAGGTTGGGACCGAATCACTTAAATGGAATATAAATTCACTGTGCACAAATAAATAATATTCAAGAGAAATTTATTACATAGTGCAAAATTTCACATACATTTGTTTGTAAAAGAAACAACTTTTTGCTCACAACTTTTCTGAATACATCATGGTTCAATGAATTTGATGCAGTTTCGGAGAGGCTCAGCTTTTCAGATCCACAATCTTAGCAACATAGTTGATACATTTGACCGTAACTCATAATACAAATTTTACATGTATCTGCACGGCAATTATATTTAATAAGTCCTAACTAGTGAAGTTCCAGGTATAAAATTGAGAATGGAAATAGGGAATATGCCAAAGAGACAACAACCCGACCAAAGTGCATACAACAATCGAAGGCCACCAATGGGTCTTTAACACAGACAGAAAATCCCTAATTGGAGGAGGTCCTCACAAGACTAATATAACAAAGGCCAGAGGCTACTGACTTACAGACTATGGACAAAAAAGGCAGAGGGGTTAAACATGTTTTGTGAGATCTCAACTCTCCCATAATACCTCTAGTCAATGTAGAATAAAGAAACACATAGCAATATGCACAGTAAAATTCAGTTGAAAAGATGTCCAAGTTTGATCTCAGAATAGCTAACAAAAGAAACTAAGCAAAATGACAATGATACATAAATAACAAAGGACTACTAGCAGTTACATTATACTGACAAGCCAGCTCCTACAGACCTTAATTAAACTGATTGAAAGATTATGTCTTACAGTCTTCATTATATGAACAGACACTTTCATAACAGTACATGTATTAGAAATAAGTATGTTAAGCTGC
>CM034349.1:3516530-3586205 GCA_019925275.1 Mytilus edulis
ATCAAGTTAAAACAACATCAAAATTCTGGGTAATTAGATCTTTAACATTTAGTGTCATAAATATTGTTTGTATGTATTAAAACCTGAGAAAATATCATGAAACAGAAGGAATTATATTCAATGTAACAATCTTACATAGAGACTCCATCAAATCTAGATTTCTTTAAAATTTTTCATTATTATGTTATTTTGACATTCACATAATATAGTGAGGAAATAATATACTTAGTTAAATTTACCAGACAGTTTTGCTTCTAAATTGATTGAAAAATTGGTGAATGGCGTTAAAACGCCACTCTCTGCAATCATGTATAAACCATGGCAGCATAGATAAATAAATATCTACATTTTATAATAATGAAACTGGTAAAATAGAAATTGTATTTATTTATCTGGAACTACTCATTATACAATAAAAAAACAATATCAGCTCATTATTTTCAAAAAGTGATCAAACTGGAGAAGAAAATGAACTGTTAATAATGATCGTATAACTTTCGAAGTAAAACATAAATAGTTTCACCCAGATTTGGTCAACCAATGTAAAACTAAAACTGAAACAATATTCACAGTATATATGTAACAAATAGTCAAACAAACTTAACATAGAGCTGTTAAAAACTTTAAATTTCCATGCACTACCCTTGGTGATGACAGCCAATTTTATTAATTTGTAGTATCACTAGGAACATATTTTAACCTATACACCCTATGGAACATTACAATTTTCATTTGCTTCACATGGCCTTGTGACCACAGATTTTTTAAAAGCCGTGAATGAACACAATGATGGGTTAAAGTGATGTCGAGAGATCATACTGACCAGCTTAAAAAACATTTTTTCAAAAAAGTTTCCTTTTATCAATAATAAGCATAGATTTCATTCAAAGTTAAGTCTTCTGTTCCTAATTAAATAATGATTTCTGAAGATCTAACAAAAATGAAATTCATGACAGATATTTGAAAAATATGGACAGTCAACATTTTTGGTTCAAATAAATTTGAATTATCTCCCTTTGAATATAATACAACAATTCTAAACTGAAAAAGGGATATTCATTTTTGATATACACACAATTAACAAAGTATTAATTTCTTTGGCTGCATCTTTTAAGACATGTTACACATTTTAATCAACTATTATCTTTGAAATACAGCAATGTAGAGAATATTCAACTTTTTACCCTGTAACTTCAACTCTTGGGACTGCAATTTTCAGTGCTAAATGTATGTGGTTTATATGGAAACAAAAATGCCAAATACACGTTTTCAGTAACTTACCTTTAACATACAGCATGGCAGCAAATGAATAGGCTACCCCTTTACTGTTAGACGCCACACATTCATATCGACCATGATCAGATTCCATACTGTTATGTATCTGTAGATATCCTGTAAAACATTTAAGATTTTTATTACTTATTGTGAATTAATTTATTTTTGTGTTTCATTTGAAGGAAAAATGTGTTTGTGAATACTTGATTTCAAGGTCAAGACAAATTGTGCATTGAGGAAATAAACATTTACTGCTGAACACTTACATGTACTGCTGAACACTTAGATTATTGTAGGATTAAATACTTTTTTGTGAAAAATGGGGCGATCAAGTCTCTCAAACTAATTGTTTCAGACTATCAAGTATTATTTTCACACAAAATCATCATTTCAACTTTTACCAACAGGCATTTTAAAGTTTTAAACTACCAATATAATCCTAACGCCTGATAATAGTATATGTGTTCAGTACCAGAAGTCAAAATGAAAATCGGGAACTCTTTGGAACAGAGATTGCACCTTAGGTGGTAAATTCATGAATTTCTAGTGTCCAATCCTTTCAGTTTCCATTTAAACCCAACTCATTCCTCCATGTATTATCTTTGAATGCTGAACTCTGCCATATTCATAATTCTATTTTACTGCTCTATGACCAATCACTACTGTTTGAAGATACCTCAAAACCCCATTTTTATGAGGTGTTATTAGCATTTGAACCGTACAAGTAATGGAGTAACCTTCTGCTCAATAGTTTTGTACGTATGACATAAAGTTTTTCCATGACATTGATATTCACGGTGTGTGTGTGTCACATAGATCACAGAGGGTGAACTACCTGGGTCAACTCAGTTAATCTGAATCAGTGTGCTCTGCTGAATTCTATTTTTACCTGGGTCAACTTTAGTTAACCTTGGATCAGTTAAGTCTACAGGAATCTTATCTTTAAACCATTCTATTTGGATTGGTTCTTGGTTATAGATCCCTGGAGCCTCAGCTTCACATTTCATAATGGCATTCCTTCCTTTCTCTATAGATTTAAGTTTAGGGTTAACTGTTATTCTAGGATAGCCTTGTGGTATATCTGGAATGGAAAGAATATTGGTTTTCTTTAAATGGGAATCTCGTTTCTCAATTTTAAGTTTTCAGGAATCTAAATTAACTTTGAACCAATTCAGTATAATAAATAAATAAATAATTTTAGTAATGTTATACAAATGAAGACAGTTAATTCTTTGGTACAAAATCTTCATGTTTCTTAATAGTTGTCATATCGAATGAACTGTCAAAAATATCAAGTCTTACTTTTAAATTTCTCTCAAACATGAAAACAGTACCTCTTCTGGTTAAAAATAATATCAATGTGAAAAACAAATCAGCACTGATTATGCTAAGAAGAATCAGCAACCAGTTAAAAAGAATAATGAAGGAAAAAAAGAAATGTTTAACTAGGAAATAAAAACAACTAGAGTTATCTATCTTTGCTCATACGGGTAACAAATTACAACATAAAATAGTATAAAGGAATGGAAACAAAAGATTTGATGACAGAAGAGTACCTACGTTCAAAGATGTTTTAAAAGCTTTATTTTTAACTCGAGATTGACAATAAATATATATAAATGTACTAAAACCATCAAGTCTTTTGCTTAAGAACTTTAAACAGGTACATGTAGATATTTAACATTACAAAAGAATATAAGCTACTTTTTTTTCTGCATTAAAGTTTTCACATCTATTGTAAAAGAAAGATGAGATTGATCAGAGATAAATTTGATATTATCTTCAACCCTTTTTCGGGGTAATAAATCAAACAAACTACAATATTAAATTTATGTGATCATAATTTTTCCATTAACTTAAAAGTAGAGCCAACAAAACTCACAATTGTTCCACTCTCCTTTAAAATGTATCAAAAAGTTTATCAAATCTATTTAAAAGGACTTGATGTAAGAAATATGAACTAAACAAATCTTTCACTATGGTCTCATCTTTCAGTATACTGTTTAGGTATAAGGGTGGATTGTCAGGTAACAATATCAAGAATGCGTGAAGCAATATTTCTCCTCCAGGTTTACAACAAAATGGCTATAAATCGTTAGGAATTAGGATAGCACAGTTTTAAGCATGTATTTTTACCTTTATACATTTTTTTCCAGTTTGGATTACCTGTAAATATTACTCTGTTAGTATTGTTACTATATATATATTGTTAATATTAAGGCCATATAAAAAGTAGTTTTGTTTACTACCTCCCTAAAAACTCTAAATTTTCAAGCCTACACATATTTATCAGACTTTTTTGGTTAAGCACTGTACTGCCTCGTCCAGAACATTTCCCAATAGTCTATGTAAAATATTTTTCAAATAAAAATAACCTTTACTTTTCTGCAAGAATGCAAGAAACAAATATACATATGCTTTTTTTGCCCAAGTTAGTCTAATAAAACTGATAATATTGTGTTAGTTCTAATAAAGCATTCTAGGTTTCAAAGCAAGAGATACTGTGGAATTATCTACTCTTTGCCAAGATAAAAAGGTTTCATTATTTGAAAGCATTTGTTTTAGGATTATGATTTTGCATTATAATGTCTGAAGCATAACACCCTTCACCATTGATAACTGGCTTTTTACCTTTTTCTGGCCAATCTACAAATGTTTGCAGTAAAACAAATATTAATGGATGAAAGGGAGGCAACTCAGAATACATCACAAAAACCTCTGAAACATTTTCCAGAACTTGCAGCATATAAACTGAACAATTTATTATTTATTTTTTTATATTTAAAAGAAAATGAAAATCACTATTCATGATGAGATGTTTCTGCACTAACTTTTCATGGTATATTTAAGAAGTATTTACATAATAAATTACTTAATATTTCAATTTGACATGACCTTAATATTCATAAATTATTATCCTATTAATGCCATAAATGTTTGGGTCCTAAATCAAATAAGTGTAAGAGTATGTGGGTACAGTGACTTTGGTGGCCATAAAATACTTGGGGTGTTGAGTAAGGTCGAGTAGATTATCTTTAAGTCAAAACTGTACTGTGACTTTGGTGGCCGTAAACTACTGGGGGTGTAGAGCAAGGTCTAGTAGATTATCACTTAGTCAAAACTGTAAAGTGACTTTGGAGGCTGTAAACTGCTGGGGGTGTTCTGTAAGGCTAAGTAGCTTATAAAAAATGTACCTCTCGTTTTATTATTGTCAAAATATGACATTAACAGTTTATTGAAGTACACCTCCTGCGATGGTTTAAACTCTGTGTACAACACATCCTAGACAATCTTATGTCTCAAACCCATTCATAAATAAATACTTAAATAATTAAAGGTTTTTTAAATTCTTTGTTGCAAGATCGCTGATTCATGTGATAATTGTAAAGCCAATCTCCCACATCTGACTATTTGGAAGTTTGTCAAAATTTTGTTGAATGAATGAACTGCTATGTAATCATGATGATGACTTTATGTATAACAGGTGCTATATACAATCATTGACAAACAAATATCTTAAGCAGACCCCCCCCCTTTCCAAAAACACAAAAACTTCTACATTGGAAAATAGTTCTCATTTTGATCTCATTTAAGAAATTTTAAACTATCATTTTTACAAATATGTCACAATCATTTTGTTGTTGTTTAATTTTTTTTTTTTTGTGGGTGGTGGAGAGAATAAGGGTTTCCTTCCAAATAAAAAAAATTCTTGCAAAATTTCTAGTTTTATATAGTGAATAATTCACTCTTGCCTTAACTAATCAATCATTTACATTTTTACTACTTCTAAAACATTTTTTTATTTTCTTCTTATAAAAAATCCAGCTGTTTAGATAGTATGTCCTTATACAGTTAATGGAATGTGAACTAAATTTGGGTATCTACCAATAACATATCATGTTAAAGCACTGAAAATGTAAATATGTCAATGAAATGGTACACCTTCAATGACAATGTCACCTGTCAATTTAAAAAAAAAATCATTCATTGTTATTCAGGTAAGACTATTGTACTCATTGTAAAACATAGGCTAGCAGTAGAATATCAATCAAGGGACATAATTCAGGCTAGCAGCAGAATATCAATCAAGGGACATAATTCATCTCAACAGTAAAACCTAGCTCTATGAAATTTAAGGATTGTATGTTTGAAATTTTTTAGTTTTTTCCTTCATAAATTTTTCTCAATTTTTTTTTTACAAAAGCCATAGCATTTTAATATGAAAGATTTCTCATCCCCCAAAATTATTTTGACTCGTTTGTGACAATTTGAAAGCAAGTATCCACAATTTTTTGCATGATTTAAGTCTTAGTAAAAGAACAGCATCAGACAGTCAACTTGACATGGAATACTTTTTGATTTAATTTTAATATTAGCTTTATAAATTTGATTTTTCAAAGAAACCTGCGAACATTCTACAGACAATGTCACCAGAAATCCTCGATGACTTTTAAATTTCAATCATTCCAACAAAGAAACCAGCTCAGATGTCAATATAAAAAACCAATTTCACCAAAATCTCCAAAATATTCATGAAAGGAAGTAAAAACAATTTTAGAAAGCTCAATTCTATTTCCATGGCAACATTTGTTCTTGCATAAAATCAATATGCATCATCATCCTGTATAACCCTACATAAAGCATATTCTCTGTGAAACGTCTGCCTCCTTGAAGACAGAACGAATGATGGGGAATCAAGATATTGCCCAATAGTACAAGATATCTTCATCAGTTAATCCCTCGTAAAGATATTCCATCACAAGAACGGAAATCGTATTTCCATGAAACAAGCCTAACTTTCTAAATAAAGACAATTATGAAAGGCAGTTCTCCAAATACTGTCATGTAGAAGGTGATAATTAAGATCATGTATCAAATCAGCAAAGATTTTTAATTTTAGAGAATTTTAATTCCTCGATTATTTAATGGCCCTAGAATGGTCTTAAATACTAGGGACAAAATGTCAGATATGCACTGTTAAGGATGAGACAAAGGTTTTCTATAAATGTATTGTTCTTAGCCTTTGAATCAATAATTAGTTGAGTCTAATCAATTTAGGCTGGTTTTCTGATGGAATTTAGAGAAATACTGACCACTAAATTATACATTTGTATCGGAATAAGAATGCTTTAAGTCTGTTTGTATAAGAATTAGTACGTCTTAAGTCTGCATGTATCTGACAACATAATTATAATTCTACAAAAAATAAAGTCTATTTTTACCCAAAATTTTTTCTCCTCTATGGATTTTTATGTTTTGGTTCATTCTAATTACAATAGAAAGTCTAAGAAATATTTCTACAACAATACAAAGAAAAACCTCTGCATATGACATTTGTATGTGACAGAACAATAGAAATAAAAAACTTTTTTAAAATTTATTTCCCATAGAGAGTTAGAGAGATTACGTAATAAGATCTAAGCTTAATTATTGGGCACTGCGTCTTCGTCAATAGTTTCCCATAAAACACGATCCATGAAGTGATAAAAAGGAACCATAGGTTTGTTTTAACCTAGGTACGACTAGTCTTACACAATACTTTCTGAAATGTACTGTTTATTCTGAAATTATGGCAACTTTCTAATTCTTGCTATACATGTATAAATGGGACAGAGCATCCATTACATTAATAAATGGGACAGAGCATCCATTACATGTATAAATGGGACAGAGCATCCATTACATGTATAAATGGGACAGAGCATCCATTACATGTATAAATGGGACAGAGCATCCATTACATTAATAAATGGGACAGAGCATCCATTACATGTATAAATGGGACAGAGCATCCATTACATGTATAAATGGGACAGAGCATCTATTACATGTATAAATGGGACAGAGCATCCATTACATGTATAAATGGGACAGAGCATCCATCACATTTATCAATGGGACAGAGCATCCATTACATTTATCTGTTACTTTAACTATCATTATAAATATTATGTACGAATAGGATTTTTAATTCCACTAATTATCAAACGGAATTTACTGTACCAAAAATATTAAATATGAAAACAAGAAAGCATAAACAATGTTGGGAAAAGTATTAATTGTGGCTTCCCACAGTTCTACAGCTTGACAAACAAAAGACTTTTTTTTTTCATTTTTTAAACTAATGTAGTTCAATATCTTGAAAACTTCACACAATTCACTGGTCTGAAACCTCAGAATTATAAAATGGCCTTAAATGTATAGCATTGTCAATATGGATGTCATTTACATAGCTCCTGATAGTTGGTAATAAAGGCATTCAATATCTAATTGCCTTTCTCCTGCAGGTATACTATATGAAATTAATACTTAAGTGGAGTGATACAGTGCATGAATATTGATTTACTATTTAAAATAATCAAATAGTATTTGTTTAACCTCAATCGGAACAAATAAACAAACTATATAACAGGTGCCCCTTAAGCCTACAAGTAACCTTCATTGTTTTAAATATACCATAAAATATCAGGTATGAATGAGTCAACGATTAATTGTATACTAAATAACATTAAACGTTGACAAGGCATGCACTAATGCAATTTTACTTTAATTATACAATTTGAGAAATTTTATGATACACAGAATTAATTGATGACGATTCTAAATACTTTTAAGCACAATAAGGGAGTTAACTCAAGTGATTTGCTATAAAGTGCCAAGGAAGATAACTCTATGATAAGAATGTCATCTCAAGCTTGATCTGTAGCTTACCATTATGTAATAATCCAAAAGTCTGTCAAAATTTAGAATTGGAAACATCTGTTAGATTTCAGACTGACCAAAATGATTAGACAAAATGAGTAACCTTATATGTCCACTTAGAAGCAGGAATATTGGTTTCACAATAAAACTTACGGATAAAATTGATAGTAAGTCATGAACAATTTAGTATAATTATGATCAATTTTAGTCATAAGTTTTTAATGTAAAAATGACTCCAGGGGTTTAATAGCTATTTAATAATGGATAAACTAACAGAAAGTATGTGCATTCCTTCACACAACTAACATACAACTCAGTTTATAAAAAACCCTGCACATTACATCACTCATCTTTTGTTAATGTCTGAATTATTTCTTTTTTTAAAGGAACAGCAGATAATATGCAGAGTTACCTACCTTTTTGATCAACTGGGTATACATGTAAAAAAGCACTAGTTTGTACTTTATCACCATAATCATTTTCTGCCTCACAAGTAAATTTTCCAGAATCTCGCCTAGCCTTGACAGGTTCTATTCGGAGTACACTTCCATGAGGCATTGGTTTAATTTCATATCGTTGTCTATTGACAGCTTTAATTCTTTTATTGTCTCGATACCATGTAAATTTTGGCATTGGGCTACCAGAGGCTTTACAAACAAAGCTTATAGTCTGTTCCTCAGCTACTGACATGTTACGGAGGAATAGTGTGATGGCTGGTTCAGCTGAAAAGACAGAAAAACAAAAACTCTTTAAATTTTGAACATTTCAGCATAAAGACATTAAACTAACAAGTTTACACACTACAACTATTTTCTTCATTAACATAAATTTCGTCTTCAATTGAGAAAAAGAATGTATATATGCATGTAATAAGATTATTTGTGTCTTCATTACATAGGTTATCAAATTCAGTTATAGAAACAAAAAAAAATGTTTCGGAGTGTATGCCAATATAAAGACCTTTCAACTCAATTAGTCTTTTTTGTAAAAATTAAAATTAACATGTACTTAAAAAGACATAGAGGTCAACATAAGAAAAAACAGTCAAAGAAATTTTTTGGAAAAAACTCAAGTTTTAGAAATTAACCAGACACTATCTTGTTTAATTCAACATTTGCATATTATGAATTAAGAGATGTATTTGTGCTTTCATTGAACTTTTTTGTCTGTTTCTTATTTCATGTAGATAAGTACATTCTTTATCTATATGTTCAATTTACTACAAAAAGTTTTAATGACGAATATACATTTTAAACTTTAAAAGAAACCCATAAAATCTTTTACAAATATGACTTAAAAGCATTTTAGTAAAAATTTAAAATTGTATACAACACTTATATCCAGAATTATTTGTTGGAACCAGTAATGTAAAAACTATAGAAAAATGAAGTAAAGTTAACTTTCAATATGTCAGATTTTCATTGATTTACTAATTTGTGTCCTGTTTGATGTCCAGTGACAAATATCTTATATATATATATATCAAGACAAGAACTAATTATAGAGAGGTAAGCCCAGCATAGTAAATCATTGATTGATTATTCCTTGCTTAATGTCCAGTGGCAAATATTTCTTGAATATTCATGTCATGACTTAATGATTTAAAGGGTTGAAAACAATATGGACTGCAACTGGAACAAAGGTATGTTGGGTAGAGGCAGGACACTTTATCTCTTCTAAAAGTCACAGCTACGATGATTCCAACAAATAATTAAAGATATAAGAATTAAAATACAACAATAAATTCAACATTCATATTTGTGAAAAAATTCAAACAGGAAATGAAATGAGTGACCTCCCTTTACATCTAATTCATTACTGAAAGTTAATATTTTGAAGAAAAAAAAGAACAAAAAATTACTGTCAAATCTTTAACCAAGATAATAAAATTGAGAATGGAAATGGGGAATGTGTCAAAGAGACAACAACCCGACCAAATAAGCTTATTTATTTAATTTCATTGTGGTGTGTATCATATGGGGTTTTCTTTCACTTAATAGATACAATATAGGTCAGATATAAATCTTGGATTATTGCAGGGTGGACATCAACACTGGATTCTTGCAGGGTGGACATCAATACTAGATTACTGAAGCGTGGACAGCAATATTTCTCTACATCAATTGCTACAGACGAATGTCTCCTTATTTTTAATTCAATGTTTGTTAATTCTATACATTTATTTTCCTAAAGAATTAAAAATTATGTCATTAATGGTCCTCCTTATTTAAAATGACTTAATGTTACCTACAGGTCACCTTACCTTAGAAAATGTGATGTCAACTTAAATTTTATCTGATTTTAATATTATAAAAGTTTGACAACCATGGCCAGACATTTTGTTATTATATCTCTAACTTTATTCATTAAACCAATGAACATATAAACAAGATAATTATCTGGCTTAAAAAAAATGACATTTAATATTCTCTAGTAAATAAAGGTATTGAGAAATTTCATGCACAACATTATCTTAAGTTCAAAATAAAACATTTTAAAACTATGAAAAAAATTGTGAATGTATATGATAAAGGGAGGTAACTTCATTTAAGAAACATTTCCTGTCTGTCTTCATACCAATAGACAGGCATTACTTAAATAAAAATAGTATGTTTAGAAAAGTGACTGTCGAAAAGCACTATCTATAAAAGTTGGAATAAGTGAGACAAAAATAAAAGTATGTGCCTTGAAAAAGATTTCCAGTAATATTCTAAACTAGCCATGCATGTAGATTTTGTGAACATTTGTGGATTATTTTGGACATTTTTTTTTACAGTACTTTTGTCATCATTTAAATAATGCATGCCTACATTTGGTTTGAAATGGGACTTACAATTTATTAATTCTACATATCTGAAGAATGGGGAGATGCTTGCTGTAAAATCATTCAAAATACATAATAAATTTATTGAAATTCATCGATTATAATAATTATCATATTTTACAAAATACATATTACACAGACTTAATCAACAGTAATTTTTTGATTACAGTACCAACTTACAGAAACACTCAGGTATCAAAAATTACATAGCTAACTGGCCCAAAAGTCAGATTTTGAAAATTCTCTTATAAGTAACTTATTGCTATTCCTACAACATTACAACTCAGTTGTGTTAGTAGGCTTTTGGTTTATCCATAGACGTAATACACATGGGTATTACATCTATGGTTTATCTAAAACCATGCGACACAATAATTTGGAATTAAAATTAGAAAGATCATATCATAGGGAACATGTGTACTAAGTTTCAAGTTGATGTAACTTTAACTTCATCAAAAACTACCTTGACCAAAAACTTTAACCTGAACTTCTCACTATCATTTTCTATGTTCAGTGGACCATGAAATTGGGGTCAAAACTATAATTTGGCATTAAAATTAGAAAGATCATATCATGGGGAACAAGTGTACTAAGTTTCAAGTTGATTGGACTTCAACTTCTTCAATCAAAGAGCTGAAAGCTCTGAAGAAAAATGACGCCACTGTCTCTAATATTGGGATAGTTTTTATGCAAGTCTTGATTTTCACATACCGTAATTAGTTTAACAATGCAACATGTCTCGTAAGCATATAATTGATATTCGTATATGTGTGTGTGTGAAGTGAAGGTGCCAACTGGCTGGGTTTTTTTTTTAAGACAAATGAATAGGTCAAGACTACCTGAATTGTACAAATAAATACCGTAGAAAGGCTTCTATATTTCTCACTGGTACATAGGCTGAATCCGGGTCCGTTCGCGCCCATTCACGTTTGCACCAACTCATGTTCGCCCCCTTTCACTTTCACACCCTACATGTTCGCAACTAATCTTAATTGGTTTTGTGTTTAATAACTCTGTAAGCAAGTGTTTTCTTATAAGTATAATTGTTGTCATTGTCTCAAAATAAAGTGAGACAGCATTTTTTTTTTGTGTTGAATAAATCTTAATCATGTTTTGGATAGCGTATTGTTAAAGATAATAATAATCCTTTCTAAATAAAGTGGTATTTTGTCAACGTTTTATTTAGCGTTGAATAACTCTTAATCATGTTTTGGTTAGTGTATTGCTATACTTTGTTTCATTGACCTCTTTCATAATGAAGTGAGATTCTGACTATTTTTTTTCTGTGTGTTGAATAAATTTTATCATGTTTTGGTTATAATAGTGGATTGCTATATTTTGGTTCCTATATTTTATTGTTTCGTTGTTTCAGATCAAAGGGCTTAAAAACAATTATCTTTTGTGTTTTTCCTTTAAAATCTTCAATGTTTTACTCATACCAAGCTAAAAATACATTCAGTATTTACACCAAAGCAATTTAAAACAACAATCATGATTTTCCAATTATTCAACTTGAATTTGAATTAAAATTGGGCGCGAATGAGTAGAGTGCGAATGGACCTTGGGTGTGAACGTGCGAGGTGCGAAAGTGTATTGGGCGCAAACAGACCTGATACCACATAGTCTGAACCCCCTTCTCCCACAAAATATGATGTAAATTAAAAACAAATTGTTCAGAGAATAATTGAAGTCTTTCCACTAGAAAAGATCTATTTTTATATTGAAATATGAAAAATCAGTTTAAAATGTTAGTTCCTATGGCTTTATGACGTCCTATTAACCTATGACCTTGACCTCAATTTCAAGGTCACAAACCATGGACCTTGAATCAAAATATCCTAGGTCTTTAATATGTTTGGTTAATGAGAACTACCACTTGACGCGTAATTTTAAATGTAAGATGGACAAAAACTCCCTTTTATTGTATGCGCAGCCTTTCAACCAAAATATACAAGCAAGGACATGTCGCAACTAATAATTTATGAAAAATTATTTGTCAAAATGTCATACAGTATTTGAAAAGAAGTGAAAATAAGCCAAAATCAAAATTTATAATATGACCTTGACCTTTGACATTGACCTCATTTTCATTTTTAGTACCAATGACCTCATGAAGACCCTAGGTCTCTATCAGTTATGGTTTACCAGTTGAAAATGCATATCGCTTGAATCAAATGAAAAAGGGGGAATAACTCTCATATGGAGTCCCCATAGAGCTATGGTTCAAACGAATATTCTTATCCTAAATATATAACGAGCAATTTGGTAAAATAAAATCTTTTACGGTTACGAAGGAGAGGTGGCCACAAGAAAAACAGTGTTTGGGGAGATAACTCTTACAACGTAATGTATTTTGTTATAATTACATTTGATATATGTTTCATTATAATACTTTATTCTGATTGGCTAACTGCACATCACATGTTATTCCTCAAGCAATTGCATCACTCAATAAAACTTTTCATTCATGATAACACGTGGTCCCACAATAAAGTGCACAGATGAATTGAATAAAAAAGTTATAAAATTCGTGTTTTCATGATCCTAGCTAAAAAAAGTAATTATAAGTATTGAATGTTTCTTTTTGTAACCTCATAGGGTTGCAAAAGCGTTGACCGTGTGCACATTTTTAGAATGAAGCGCTTATGCGCTTCATACAAAAAGTACTTCGGTCAACGCTTTTACACCTCAATGAATTTACAAAAAAAAGCATTCAATACTTACATGCAGTTGTAAATTTTTAAAGCAAAAAGAGTTAATACTAACTTTCACTTTTTTGGATGTTCATGTACATTTTGAATGTATTTATTTTTCTCAACTACATGAATTTTTTGGTGTATTTTTAATGATATATATGAGTAGTCCAAATAATTATTAAGTCTGGCAAGGCTTTTTAAATTTTATTCTGGGACACCTTCCTATGACCACAAGGCTATGTTAATTTTTTTCTGGGACGCCTTCTTAGGAAGCCTTCCTACGAACGTCTTAGGAAGGCGTCCCAGAAAAAAATAAAATAGCCTTATTGGATATTTTTATGCATTATTTAACCAGTTGAGTCTTTTACAGGATTGTTTGTTTAATGCTGTTTAAACATTACTGGAAAAAAAACCACCTTAAATTTGCTAATTATTTGGCATGAAAGTTTGATTTATTGAAAGGGACTCATAGTTTTCCATTTAATTTTAATAATTGTCTAATGGTTAAAACAATAGCTTCGTTGTTTACTTTTATACACAACAACATATTCACTTTGGTCTCGTTGTTTACCTAATATTCACTATGTACTTGGTAACAGTTATTAATTAATTGAATAGAAAATATTATAATAAATATTATTGGAAGCCGAATTGACGTCAAATAGGTGCCGATTTGACTAGATGCCAATTTAACCAGGTGCCGACTTGACTTGTACGTTTCAATTCCTCTGCGATCGTTTGCGGTATTTTCTTGAGAAAACCTATTTTCCATCATCAAAGAGAAGAAGAAACTGCTTGAAATGATTCCCGAACGCTTCGTGATTGTTAAAATAAGTTTAATTCACTCAAAAAACAATTTTAAAACTTGCGATGTTTAAACAGGAAGTTTCAAAAGCACGTGTAAAAGAAGAAATTAACCGGTGAGAGTGGAAATCCGTACATAACATATATCACTATAGTACGACTTTTAAAGCAAAACAGTTTCATCCTTTTGTAAAACAGTCTTTAATATACCTATCACATTAATGTTTGAAGGGTCTTAAGCTTATTCAAACCATATAAGTCGGTATGAAACACCAAAACGGAATGATAATAACCGATTACGTTTTGTAGTTTACAAAATTCTGGACTGGTTCCTGTCAAACTACAACACTTTCTTCGACTGTAGTGGAATACAAACAGAAACCAGTTAGTTTGTAAACTGGTTCCTGGCTGATTACTACACAATGCTCATGCATAATGATAACACAAGCACATTCCTCCAGTTTGTATTGAAATTAGTAAATACGAAACCAAGCGCGGTAGGCAGAGAAATCAGGTCGGCAGTTATGGAACAATGACTGCGTCATTTTCCAAAAACTACCTTGACCAAAAACTTTAACCTGAAGCAGACGGACGAACGGAGGCACAGACCAGAAAACATAATGCCCCTCTACTATCGTAGGTGGGGCATAAAAATACTGGTATACTGGACTGTGATCTGACAAAGCATATAAAAGTACATTTATTTATGAAAAAGCATTGATATCAACCAAAAACAAAATAACATCAGTTCTGAAATATTGGATTGTATATAAGTTATGGGCTACAAGAATCAATGGATAAAGTCTTGTGAAAAATACATCAAAGATATAATTCAATTTCGTGCTCACTTCCAAACACAATCAAACTTTTGTTCCTTTTTTTTTTTTATCTAACAATGGATATATTCAACTGAATCAAAAAATTAAGGAAGGATTAATGTACCGATTTATTTTTCTCCATTGTTTATATCTTGGGACTTTCAGTCTGTACATTTAACTTTGCAGATTCTATTGATAATTGAAATTAAAAATAACGTAACTCCCATCATTTTGTTTTTGTTAATATCGTGGGTTTGTACAATGTGAATACATTATGTGGTGACTTTAAGTCAAGGTGTGTAAGAATGTGTTATAATGAGAAACCTCAAGACTGGATACAGAGATGTAAATTAAAAAAAGGTTAGGCCACACTTAAACAATATTTTGGTTTGTCCAAACCCTACCCAAAGGCTGAAGCATTTTCTTTTTTTTTTCGACAAAGAGAAATTAAAGTGTCAAATGTCTATGCCGATCTGATTAAAAAAAACTTTTTCACATCAAGACAATAAAAGATTTAGAGTAGGCAGCTATTTTTTGGTAAGGTAGGGTTAAGGCAAACAAACATAATCTTTTTTATGGCCTTAACAAAGCAAGAGAGATGTTATGATTTAAGATAACAGTTATTAGTAATTATAAAATTGTAAAATTAAACGATAAGTGATGCCTGGTCCCTGGTCAGAATTAAACTTACTGAAAACTATGACTAATTTCTTAGGATCAAAGAAACCTGAACCTGTCCTATCTGAAAAAGTTTTTATGTGTATCTAATAATTTTATAACTTAAACAAAAACAAAAATTTATATAGAAATCTATTAAGATTAACATTATTTATTAAAGCAATCCCTGGTTAAGACCGTCTTTTAGGTCTAAGCTTGAAGGCAATTTCTAATACTTTCAGACCTTCCTCCCACCAATGACCTCAATTTCTATGTCATACAAGCATTAGCCTTTCAAAAAGGGCTAGTCGACTCTTAGCTGAGGAAAATGGAAAGTGCTTTCGCTTTGTAGATTAATTTAATTCATTTACTAGAATAGCCACGTGTATCAATCAACAAATTTTACCACACACGTGGGGTCATACGTTATGAAGTAGTATATATCATTTAACGTTGTTGTTTACGAAACTCCAGAAGATTCGACTATTTATAGATAAAAGTTACATGTGTACCAATATCATGAATATGCATGATTAATGACCAGGCAAAATCTAATTGCTAAAATAGATAGGACAAATCCGATACTCTACGGGATTGAAGGACATTTACTAGGTTTGGATTGGCCTAACCAATCAATAAACTTTGATTATTCACGTCTCGTAATATCTTCCAATCAGGTAGCAAGAAAAATTCACGCACTAATTGTCCATCGTTCAATTCTTAATATCGATAAAAAAATAATGTTAACAAAGCAAAGCAATTTATGATTTAACTGTTACTTGTTATTATAAAATTGTTAAATTAAGCCATGCCTGTCCCTGGTCAGGATAAAACTTACTGAATAGATTTGCAAGGTAACTGAATTCCTCTAAATCTGAAACATTTATAACTTAAATAAATTATCTGCTATACAGAAATCAGTTGGGATAGATTAACATAAGTATGAAAGAAGCACTTCCCTAGTAAAGACTTGAAGGCAATTTCAAAAACATTCAGACCTTCCTCCTCAATTTCTATGTTATACCTCCTTTCAATGACTTCAATTTTCTAGGTCTATGACTTATCTAAATAAGATGAGTCCAGAGAGTAGCACAATTAGTTTTCTGTAATGTAATACCAGGTTAATTAGATACCATGTTTATCTATTAGATTTTTATTCTTAACTAGTTTATCATCCTATATTAACCCCATCCTCCATCATTTTTATAGTAATAAACAGACTAAACTAAATCAAGCAGTAAGTATCCAGAGTTTTAGAGGTCAGAATGGACAAACCAAGTTTACTATTATTCCTAATGGAGTCAACATGTGTATGATATGCATTGTATTTTATTTCAGCATTGCTTTTTTAGTAGAATGTATTGTTTGATTGGTTTTTTTTTATTTATTTCAAGGCTCTTATATTTAGTCTATTCTTCAACAAACCTAAACTGAACACCATTTTCAATTTTATAATATCAGTCACAAATGCACCATTTAGTCCTTAAAATACAGCTTTACACCTATCACATGAACATGATCCAAGAAAATGAGGTCAAGGTCAGATAAACCAAATTTGAAATACATAAACACCTTTCAATCATTCCTCACACCAAATAAGCTTGAAGTATGGCACATCTAAGAAACAAACTTAACCAGGAAAACTTAAAATAGATCAAGAACCAAGAATATTAGGTCAAGGTCATATGAACCCTGCCAGCAAAACATGTACACCTTACAAACCTTCCACCAACCAAATATAGTAGACCTTTATATTGCTTATAAGTATCTGAGATAAAAACCAGATCACCAAAACTTAACCTTGTTCACTGATCCATGAAATGAGGTAGAGATCAAGTGAAAACTGTCTGACAGGCATGACAATCTTGCAATGTACACAAATACCAAATATAGATATCCTGTTACTCCTACTAAGAGAGAAAATAAAATTACTAAAAATATTAACTATTTTTTCAAGTAGTCACTGAACCATGAAATTACATCAAGTGCAATGGTCAAGTGACAGACAAAAACTTCATAACATAAGGCATCTATATACAAAGTATGAAGTCATCTAGGTCCTCCACCTTATAAAATATAAATCTTAAGTAGTTAACTAAAGCTGCTGCTGCCCATCACTATCCTAATGTTGAGCTTTCTGCGGCTTTTGTCGCAGGCTAACAAAAATGGATATAATGCCTATACTCCAATACACGTATGATTTTGATAAAAAAAAATGTATAACCCTAAAAAGACAATGCAGTTTCTGAATATGCTGATACAATAACCAGTCATTAACCAAAAAAAAGGTCAAAGCATATTAGTGGTCACTTGAACAACACAAATTTTCTTTGTTGACACAAAAATGTGAAAATTGTTGAAAGACAGGATTTCTTGAATATATAAAACAAAAACAAAAACAAAAGTGTCTATGGTATTTTTTTTTAATTTCAATTTGTAAAGAGATATAGCTGAAGAATCCTGAAAGTGATGCCACCCAAAATGATGCAAATGAAATAATAAACCTATAGTTACCAAATGAAAGATTGGATTTTGTAAAAATTGGACAATTGCAATGCCAAATTAAAGTGTGACAAAATGCTTTTATCAAAAATTTTGTTCATGTAATATCATGCAAATTTAACATTCTGAATATCCACTACAAATGTAAACTTTTGAGGAGGACTTTAATAGCTATAAGGCTATAAACCAGCATTTGTTATCATAGTTCAATCTACACAATGCCCTTTGGTGACACTGAAGCTTTACTGATGGTCATTATAATTAATGGATGGACAGATTATAATTTAATGACAAAGTAATTAGATGTATTGATATTTGCCTTAACTCAACTGATTTATAATCCTTAAAGTGCCTGTAAGCTTTGTGATGCCAGTATAGGTTGAAATTGTTGTTTTCTGTTTTCATAATAGTAGGCATTTTTTTGTGCGATTATTGTGTTTTGAGAACAATAACGTTAAAATGGTCAATGTCAAATGCACACTATTCTTCCAAACAAAGATCAGCTTAATTCCTTAATCACTTGAAATTCATTTAGAACATTATTGATATTACAAAGAACATAGACGCCTGACATTAACGACTATACCGACATTTTGAACCCCCATCTCCCTTTTCATTTATATGCATGGATCTTGTGTATGACTCAAAAATTGCACCATATATCTAACTCTAAAAATCAAAATCAATTATAACTCATTAAAATTCAATCTACACTTCACAGATGAAACACAAACATTTTTTCTACATTCTACCTTCCAATTTTGCCAACATTCCCCAAAGACTAAATTATAGAAATGTCTGACAACTGTACATCTATTATTCACACATCTCAGAGTGCTATCTCATAAATCAACAATTATTGAAAATAGTCAATTTTCTTAAAACAAGTGAATCCGGGTACAAATGCTTTTAAAATTATTATTTCTATTTCATTCCCCTTATAATAGGTTATCAATTAATTATCATTCTTTTAAATTATTGATGACAATATCATGCAGTGCATAATGTCCCAAGTATCTCTTACCGATAGAGAAAATCATCAAACTAAAAAATCAATATTCTTCCAATTAACATAGATCACTTGAACCTAAATTCATTGATTCCAGATACAGCAAATATACATAGTTTTAACAGCTAGTGGTTATATTGTTTAAAAAGCCCATATATTCTGAGTGTAATTTATGTGAACATTCTCTTAGACAGCATTGATTATTAATGAAAAGTTAGAAAAGTTAGAATATAACCCATACTTAATAGAAATTAAGAATATAACCATCTGTAAGAAAGTTACAAATAACATACTATTGAAAGTTAACAGTACCCATTACTTTACAAATTGTATGATCCCATGCTTAATGAAGTTTGATATAACGCAATACGAACAAAATAATTGTGTCAAAATACCATCTAATAATCAAGATATTGTTGTAGCCATGTGAATACTCCATACTTGATTGGAACATCAAGTGATATAAGACTTTAATAAAAGTCATGAGAAACCCAACTAATAGCACTAAGGGAATAAAGTCTGTTGGTTTGTGTTTTACCCATTTTTCTTAATAGCTAAGGGATAAATTACTTTGATTAATTAAAAAACAAATAGGAATATAAGGAATATGTCTGATTGACTATCATAGTAATCATAACCAACATGTTAGTTATAATCTGTAATACAAATTAAATTGTTACCAACTTAAATCAAGATATAAAGTCTTTGGTAATTAAATAGATATAAATACAAGAATCGTTAAGGAAAAAGTGTTAGAAAATAGAATAACATACTATATAGAACAAGGAATAATTTTAGATTACTTAAAATTAACTTAACCCAACTTAATAGAATTAAGGGATATAAATCATGTCTTAGGGCTTAAACATTGATATCAAATAACCATACGTTTGACGAATCATTGGATGAAAAACTGTTGATATAAGTAGAAAACCATTCTGATGATACATAGACATAAGCGCTAGGGATAGAAAGTTAGAATATAACCCATACTTAATAGAATCTAAGGGATATAAAGTCTGTTAGAGGGTTACAAAGTTAGAAAAGTTAGAATATAACCCATACTTAATAGAATCTAAGGGATATAAAGTCTGTTAGAAAAGTTAGAATATAACCCATACTTAATAGAATCTAAGGGATATAAAGTCTGTTAGAGGGTTGAAAAGTTAGAATATAACCCATACTTAATAGAATCTAAGGGATATAAAGTCTGTTAGAGGGTTGAAAAGTTAGAATATAACCCATACTTAATAGAATCTAAGGGATATAAAGTCTGTTAGAAAAGTTAGAATATAACCCATACTTAATAGAATCTAAGGATATAAAGTCTGTTAGAGGGTTACAAAGTTAGAAAAGTTAGAATATAACCCATACTTAATAGAATCTAAGGGATATAAAGTCTGTTAGAGGCTTACAAAAGTTAGAAAAGTTAGAATATAACCCATACTTAATAGAATCTAAGGGATATAAAGTCTGTTAGAAAAGTTAGAATATAACCCATACTTAATAGAATCTAAGGGATATAAAGTCTGTTAGAGGGTTACAAAGTTAGAAAAGTTAGAATATAACCCATACTTAATAGAATCTAAGGGATATAAAGTCTGTTAGAAAAGTTAGAATATAACCCATACTTAATAGAATCTAAGGGATATAAAGTCTGTTAGAGGGTTACAAAGTTAGAAAAGTTAGAATATAACCCATATTAATTAATCTAGGTTTATAAAGTCTTTAGATGGTACAAATTAGAAAGTTCAAATATAACCCATACTTAATAAATCAAGGATATAAAGCTGTTAAAAAGTTAAATATTACCCAACTTACATAGAATCTAAGTGATATAAAGTCGTTAGAGTTACAAAGTTAGAAAGTTAGAATATACCATACTTAATAAATCTAAGGATATAAAGTCTGTTTAAGGTTAACAAATTAGAAAAGTTAGAATATAACACATACTTAGACAGAATCTAAGGGTATAAGTCGAATAGGTTACAAATAAAAAGTTAGAATATAACCCATACTTAATAGAATCTAAGCGATATAAAGTCTGTTAGAGGCTTACAAAGAATCTATTGAACCAACAGTACCAGTCTCTTTACAAATTGTATGGATCCTATGCTTTATGATTTGGTTTAAGCAATGGAACATTTGTGTCACAAAAATCCACTATATAATCCAATTGTTGTAGCCATGGTCCAACTCTCCTATACTTGATTGGAACTTCAATGATTAAGACTTTATAACCAGATTTGTCATGAGAAACCAGGCAGGAGCCAGTAGTGGAGCAGGATCTGCTTTGTCTTGTGTTTTTCCCCATTTTTCTTATGCATATGCATCAACTTACTTTTTATTAAAAACAAAAGTGATATAGAGATGTCTCATTGGCTATCATAGTAATCATACAACATTTTTATTTCTATACAATTTTTCAATGTTAAATCAAAATATCAAAGATTTGAATTAATAGATAGTAAACAATCATTAGGAAAAATGTGAATTATGCAGAACATGTCTATCTCAGTTAAGTCATTCTGATCTTCAATATTCATCCTTCCCGACTACACAAATTATAGTGGATCTGTAATCGATGTCTTAGGGCTTAAACATCTGATATCAAATACCTATCAACGTTTGACCGAATCAATTTGATGAAAAACTTGATATAGAGAGAAAACCTTCTGATGCATACATAAACATTACTAGCGGCTGGGATGACTCAAATATCTTACGGCTATGGACGTCATTATCCAGTGAATGGAGAAATTATACTACTAGAAACCTGAACTGGCAATTGAACAGACACCAAGTAATAATGTCCAGTAAATAAGAATTGGGTTAGTAAAAATAGTTACCACGCTTCATGGTTTTGAATACTGACCATGCCAGGGCTGTATAGCCAGTCAATGTCGTTAAAACTTCCATTTGTATGGTTTTGAAAAAAAGAAATAATTTTGGATGAAAAATAATTCAAAATCATGCAGAATTTCCAAATTAACGACTCACTAGCTTATGTTCCAAAATTATCATATTTTTGTTTAAACCCCCACCCACAAGACATTTGAAGGACCATTTCAAAAACAAATAGCTATACCATAGAACAAAGACCTTTGGAAAGATGATATACATATAATAGTAGTTATATAGGTAAGAACAAAGACCTTTGCAAAAAATTACAATAATGAATTGATTTTAATCCATTAGAAGTGAACAAACAAACCAGACAGAAATTCATGAGATTACATTTTAATATTTCTGTTTCATATTTTTGAAAAGGAATTCATCCTAGTGAATTTCAATTATTTTCTCTACAAAAAATCAAAGGCTTTTTGATTCTGTGTTATTAATATTTAAACAACAATGCAAATATCTGATCTACACAGTAGCAAAACTATCTGTTACCCCCCTGAGTTTCTCATTTCAAAAATGTTACGCCAATAAATATTTTCATTATCATCCAACAGAATTCCGGTTGATGATTCATCGGATCAGAAAACAAATTGATCAAATATATATTATAACTGCCTAGTAAAAGACATGTTACAATTATTGTATAGTTTCGTAATACATACACTATAGTAGTAGACTATAATAGATGCTAGCCCCTTAGGGGATTAAACTTCATATCACTGAATTATCTATGATTAGTTAGTATTTATTGCTATTTTTATTTTTACTACAAACATGTAGAATTCAATAATTATTAGATAAACTCTCCAACTCTTTGTATTGGTAATTCCAAAGTCATTGAATGTCAAAAGTATCTTGTTAAATTACCAGAAAAGTGTCTCTTAGAATATTGTATTGTTCATTTGGCTATTGCACATCATTTTAGCTTTTAAGCTATATTATCATAATTGATCTGGAAAACAATCAACCATTAAAGAAACATATACCCCCCCCCCCAATTTACTTCTAACACTTCAATAGAACTGAATTCAACAACGTTAGGCAGCAGCAGCTTAGTATTTTGAAGGATGTCCCTTAATTTACAAAGTTAAAAAAGATTTAGGGTTGTAGGCCTGTCATTCATCATAATTCAAACCCAGGGGTTCATTATCTCCCAAAATATTTGGTTGCAATTTCTTATCTAACTTTTAATCAAGTAGAGAACATCAAATTTGCTGATGTTTTTTTTTATTATCTGGCAATGAATAAAAAAGCATAAAAAGGGCTTTTAGGTGTATGTAAATTTAATTTTTTTTTTCTTTAATGATTAACTTATTTTAAAAGACTGCTCCTTATTTTACATGGTTAGAAACTATGTTGCATATTTTCTATCTTTTAATCAGTAATTTGTCAAATTTTAAATCTTTATCGGCCTATTTTTTTATAACTTTCCACAACCATAAAGTGAATAATGCAATAATTGCATACATGTACATTATAGTCATTATTTGCTATTGACAAGAATTAATAGTACATGGTTTAACTGTCTCACCAAGATCTGTCAATTGGTTCTTAACAATAAAAACAAGTTCGAGAGCCAAACAAACAAATAATCAGTTATAAACAAACAAATCGTACAGTGTTTTATTGTTATGTAGCAATTACACAAGATGACAAATCAAACGCACACTAAGGTGACATAACAACAAGTTAAACATCCCCCTCCAGGCGTATGTTTTAATGACTATATTAATAATTATCTGTCTTCAATTTACACTGTTTCTATGTCACCTTTTTATAAATGAGTTTTATCAATTTAATAAAAAGATGTGGCATGACTCTTCATTTTTTAAAAACATTTTAGTCTGTCTTGCCATGTTAAGAAACTGCTTTATTTGCATATAGTATGTGTATTGCTGACATTTTGAGTTCAATATCTAGGTCTCCTTTTGTTAACTTATAGATTCTATTGCTGACTTTAAATTGACATTGTAAAGGCAGAAGTTCAGGGTTAAAAGTTTGCAGCCATGACCTGGAATTTTCATTTTAATTGTAAAAATATTTAAAAATTAGACCCATTATTGATTATAAGTGAAAGACAAATCTGTACTGAATGCCTACAGATTCCTTTTAGTTGCAAGCTATTATTTTTCAAAATTTATTCATCATTACACAGAAATAAATGTTCAAACTAGAATTATCACCAATTAATCTGGATTTAATTGAAATTACACTACTAAATATCAAACTTTGGCTCCAGAAATCTTTGTTTCCTGGATAAAATTTATATTTACAAATTAAAATGTATCGTAAATCAATTATATTTATTAAAATCCACTTATAATTGACTTTATACATTGGTAACAGGTTTTAATACCACTTTCAAAATGACAAGGGGATAAGTCATCAATCCACTTAACATAATAACATGTGGATCGAGTTTGTTTTTTTATATTTATACAAATCAAATATTTCATCATATTTCAATGATTATAAGAAATCTTGTTGTTATAAAAGTTTTTACAACATTTTGATTTAGCGACACATTTTCATGTAACAGTTGGTTGTAAAGTATAAAGTCGAGGGCGTCAAGCTCATTATGATGCAATAGACGACTACTGTTTACGTGCAATAGACGACTACTGTTTACGTGCATTTTATACCATTATACAAAACACCTTCTTTTACACATGTTTTTCCTTTGCTTTATCTGACGATTAATTATGCTGCCTTATTACAGAATGCTTTTATATCATTTTATTCTCTGATTCTGAATGTTTTCAATGGTTTTTCACTATTGTTTAATCTTTAATTATTTCTATGCAGACTTTATGACGAAAGTTTTTAATGTTGATAAGTGATAACCAGCATATAGTTTTGTTGAAAGTTTTCAATCATGTTTATTGATGCTCAGAACATACATTGTATATGCTGTCCCTGTTATTTTATGCTTAGCTGTCGTAGTGATCTGTTTCTCCATCACTTTTGTTTTATTCTAAACAAATGCTTTCATTGTAGTAATATGATGCTGCTGTTGTGCTGAAGTTTTCAATGTTGTCTATTGCCCAGCTTTCATGTTCATCTATGCATTCACTTATATTTTATTCTGCACTTACATGCATATCGATTGTTTCATGAATATTTTGTTGTTGATGAAAGGAGTCATTTTTGTTATGAATAATTCTGTGTATATATTTTTGAAAAAATCCATATTTGCTAAGCTTAAGATAGGGAATGACAATAAATAGTGCCTTGTACGAAGAATACGAAAAATAAATATATGCCACTAGTTCGATGTTTTTGAAAAGTTGTGTATGTTTTCTTTTTATAATCTAAATTAGGACATCCCACTATATTTATGAACAATGACAATGTTTAATATAGCAGTACATATTAATGTACCAATTTATAAACATTTCCGACTTAACTATAACCATATTTATGCATGTATACCAATTTATAAACATTTCCCATCTAACTATAACCAACGTGTCAAAAAATACATCAGTATTCAGGGTAATAGGTACACACTGGTTTATAATTAGTCATCAGACCTTAATGTAGTCATTCTATTTCATATGCCCCTTTTTTAGTCTTATTAATTTACCAACAATGCTGGCATTACCAGCTGTATTTACAAAGAATATGCCATTATTCATTTGTGAGGAGGTATTGTCCTACACATAGCATTAATATTTTACACATGATGCCATCTTTTTTTACTATTTACAAAGATCTAGACCTTGGAAAAAGTTGGGGAAAAAAACTATGACCCAGGTGTTAAAAATAACCTCTATAAAACCGTATATACATAATGGTTAGTGAATCAATTACAATATCATAATTCAATCTAATAAAGAAGTTCAGTTGTTCCATTGACTTTTTGACATGTGGAGACACATTTGATGTAACAGTTGTTTCATGAACCAAGACACATACCACAATCATGATGCAACACCATAGCATGAGTCTACTCACGTAGTAAATATTTACAGCACGAGTCTACTCACGTAGTAAATATTTACAACAAGAGTTTACTCAAGTAGTAAATATTTACAACAAGAGTTTACTCACGTAGTAAATATTTACAACAAGAGTTTACTTAGTAAATATTTACAACAAGAGTTTACTCACGTAGTAAATATTTACAACAAGAGTTTACTCACGTAGTAAATATTTACAACAAGAGTTTACTCAAGTAGTAAATATTTACAACAAGAGTTTACTCAAGTAGTAAATATTTACAACAAGAGTTTACTTAGTAAATATTTACAACAAGAGTTTACTCACGTAGTAAATATTTACAACAAGAGTTTACTCAAGTAGTAAATATTTACAACAAGAGTTTACTCACGTAGTAAATATTTACAACAAGAGTTTACTCAAGTAGTAAATATTTACAACAAGAGTTTACTTAGTAAATATTTACAACAAGAGTTTACTCACGTAGTAAATATTTACAACAAGAGTTTACTCATGTAGTAAATATTTACAACAAGAGTTTACTCACGTAGTAAATATTTACAGCTCGAGTTTACTCACGTAGTAAATATTTACAGCAAGAGTTTACTCACTTAGTATTTGTCAGGTATGTTTACACATGCTGAAATTGACTGGCATTAGTTTACTCACACAAAGTAATATAGAGTAGATATAACGATGTCGTTCTGTTTTTAAACCGCAAACTAGAGGTACTGATGTTGCTTCATGCTACATGTACACAGACAGTGTAATATATGCTTTGGCAAAATTAAAATCTAGAAAAAGCCTCATACAATAGTCATACCATACAACAAATTTTTTTTAATCTTAATTTACTCTTCTAGAATGAGTCTGTAACATAAAATGTGGTATGATTGGCAATAAGACTAGTCTCCACCAGAGACAAAATGATAAAGAAGTTAACTACTATAGGTCACAGTATGGCAATTTACAATGAGAAAAACCTTAACCTAAACAATATATTATAAAAAGCACTCAAATGACAAATGTAAGCCGGCGTTGTTTAAAGCTGATAAAGGAGGTACAAACAGTCAAGTTTTCCAATGCCTTTATTTCTCCATCTGACACCAACCTGCCCCCTATCTTGTTCCAAATACTGCCATTCTACCAACTTAAACTGAAGGATAATTTTCATCCTATCAACTTCTATTATAAGATCCTATGCATGAAATTTGTTTTTAAAATGCATTTGTGGAAGTCAAACAATAAAAAAGCTTTCTCAAACTGACAATTGTTCGTGTAAAAGTAAAAAAAATGTGAAGAATTGTTCCTGGATTTATTATTGACTTGGTTGAGGACTCTATTGAGCAATGATAATTCTACCCTGTGTTTGTTTAGCGATGAGTGTAGTTTATGACTTATATTGATTATTTTCATATTAATATATGTCCGGAGGGAATAATGTTGCTATGACGAAGCTGGTAATTCATACGATGGCTTTTAAAGGTCTGGTACCAGCAGCCACTTCTCACTATCCTTAATCCAACTCATTGTAAAAATTCATGCTATTGTAGACAGCCATTTAAAAAATGTACGGTTTTTTTTTACAATTGATTATAGTTTTTGAAGGCAATTGATTAACAAGCTTTTCTCGATCCATAGTGGTTTCAAGCGAACTTCAAAGGAATTTTCATTTAGGCAATTTGTAAACTTTGAATTGTGGGAAGATTGTTATATTGGCTATAAAATGTGTGTAAACCTACTGAATTTAATTGTCCACTTAGTTCATGCCTCCTACTCTAATGAATTTCATTAACTTGATGACTATTTTATTATGGATATAACGTAATCTTCATTAATAACAGGTTATAAAATCTTCATGTTAGATATCATAATCTTCATTTTCGACTGTTTGATATAATTTAAGAATATAAGAAAAAACTTAATGATATTGTCAAAAATTATCAATCAGGGTTCAAATTAGTGTGGGTCCTAGGTTTTTCCTAGGAGGGGACTTGTCCTTTTTTTCTAATTAAAAAGAGGACTTTTCATTCAAAAATTTTCAATGGTGCTTGACCGTTTATCAATTTAAGAAAACTTTCACCCCTAATTAATGCACTTTATTCTGCAATAAGGATTGTCTGTGCTGTTGAATCTTAATGAATATGTCATGGTAACCAGAACCATAGATATTTTTGTCATTCTGATGATTATGCAGTTTGTTAATAGAATGTGAGAAAGACGAATAGTAAATTCATTATTCTTTGTTAAATTGACATTGGTTTCATCAATGTATTCTATGACTAACACAAACATAATCATTATTTGGAAGAAAGGATTAATATCTGGCAAATACCGGACTTCTTTTTCCATCGTTTATGTTGAAATATCTCAGTTTTCCATATTAAATTGTAGCCTATGTTGGTCTTTTAAGCCAATCACCCAGACTTTCCCCCGACACTGACATAGGATGACAGTAAGAGCGGTGACGACTTGGATTTCAATACCAGCAGCTAATTGAATCAGACCTACCAATGACAGTTTTATCATACTCCGAATAAGTCAACAATCTAAAACCGTTTTATAAAACAAATGAATAGATATTGATCCATTATGGTAACAGAATTACAAATGAAGAAAATAGCTATAGAGGTAGAAATGAAGTGTCCTTGATGGCCATATAGATATATTTAATCAATCACAGAATGAAATGATGGTCAGAAAACGGAGAATGTTCTACTAATAAATTGTCATTCCCTCTTAACTGCGACTGTCAACTTATGTCCCAACAGAACCAAATTCATATTTTGTCAAAAAGACATAGTTTACACATACATTTTCTGAATGAAGTTTGAATCTTGTGTTTTATATTAAAGTTGTACTAAAATGCTTCTTCAATTCTAAATAAAGATAAAGGACAAAATCAGCCATTAAATGTATGTAATTTCTCCTTTACATCAATTTTACAATTATGAGGAGAAAAACAAAACCTGAAAACACCAGAAAACCAATTTAATTTATAAGGAAGTATATTTGATGACCCCCTGGGGTCAGACCCTTGTAAAATGATAATATGTAGTTTATAAAATTGCAAATCATTTATCAGCGTGAGCCATCAATATTGACAAACATATTACGTTTCTGTTTTAGAAATCATACGATCTTCACAGCTTTATTCTAATATGGCCTAAAGATATTGTCGAAGGAATGTTTTTTAAAACATATTTGAGGTTTGTAGTTAGCTGAATATTTGTAGATAGAATCATATCATGGATGTTTAAATTGGAACCACAGTTTCAAGAATAAAATTATAAAATCTCTAATTTGTTTTTCTCTGAAAGCAATTCTGACCTTCGATTGGGTCTAAAGAACAATAGACATATAAATATTAACTTGTAAATTGACATCTATCTACTTTATCAACCCTGTCAAATATCGGGAAGGACATAGCCAAGCTTTGACAAGAAAGTTGGGGAAAATTGTCAACTGAATCAATATTGCCAAGTATTTTTCTGTGATGGTGCTTTCTCCTTTAAAACCTATTATTTAAATTCCATGTACAAATGTAGATGTGTGAGTTAGGACTATTTATTTCTACAGTAAAAGATAGAAAATTTTGACAAATAAGGGTCATATTGTCCCATTGTCTGTAGGTGTCCAGAGAGGTTTATTATTTTGATTAAACAAGATGTACGTTATGGTAAAAGGTAAAAAAGTTCGAAAAGAATATTGTCTATGGAAGTAAGGTGATAAAATAAGTATATATCATCATATATTTTCACTCAATAGCTTATTATATCAAAATTGTCTTTTTTTTAGTGTCAGAATAACCATTCATTGATTGTTGTCCTTAATGTTTCATATCTGTATTTAAAGAGTCCTATAAATGAAAAGAAAAATGTTCCCTATATGAACAGGTGCCCTTTGAACAAATAGTCTCCAGACAAGGGTGTATAATATAGGTAGTCATTTTCTATATAGAGAGAAGTCATTATTTAAATTCAGGTCAAGTTTAGTACATTGCTATATTCAATTTTTTGTACAAAGGAAGTCATAAAATTTGCTGATTCCAGAAAAAAAAATGTATGGACTTATACTCAGAAACTGCATTGTCCCTACCGGAAATTCTATTAATTTTATAATTATAAACTTGAAAATGCATTTTTCTTATCATATATTTGCAAATAAAAGAATAGAGATTGTTTCTTTCCCCTTTATATTTTAACATAGATTGTTAACATTTAAAAATTCCAATAAATACTGGGGTGTTTTCATTCCAGTATGGTATCTTTGCCTGATTGTCGTATTTATGATGTACATTGTTTTGTTTGAAAGAGTTTTTTTTTTTATAAAAGAAAAGTGCATTTTCAGATGACCGTATATAAATGCATGCTTTGTACTTAAAACTAGATGTGTACTTACTTCCTTCAGCGGCAATGGATTGGTCCGATGCCATCAGGACTGTAGCGACGATGAGTAAAAACCACATGGTGACAGAGCTACAGTCGGATTATCTGTAAAAATGAGAAAATAAAAAAAATTCACAACATCAAAGTTTTTACCCAAATACCCATCCACCACAATGGGGTTAGTAAGTTGACAAATTTAGTAGTTCCTATGTTGTATTAGTGGTAAGTAGATTAAATAGTACTTTTAGACTGAACAAAATCTGTACTGGAGCAAGTATGTATTCCGTAAGCGTTTTATTTTTTATATTCCGTGCCAAGACAATTGATCCTGTAGATATAATTTGCTATATTCATCCATTCATCATGTTGATTATAAATTCCGAATATAATTCCAAAATAAATAAAATGAAAATATCCACTGCAGCAGACTTCCAATTAATTTATGAAATAATTTCCATAAAATTCTCCATAATTGTTGTAGTGTTGCACGTTTTATGACAAATTCTTTGAAGTTTTAATTGTCAAAAAATTATAAAACTATATTTCTGTAATAAATGAAAAATTTCGCTGATGTAAAATTATACGTGCATTCATATAATCCTTGAATTGTCAACCGCACATGTATTAATCCTTTATTTCACTATGACATCAATACCAAAAGGAACATTGGTCGAGTCAGTCTGTTCGCTGCCTCCCAGCTTGTTGTCTGTTCTATTGAATAAAGTCTGGAACAGCTAGACAGCCAATGACACAAACTGTTGAATATCTAAATTAAGGTGACAAACAGTCGTCAAACGAGGTCCAAGTTCTGTCTCAAGAATTACCTTTATCTCAAGGTTGTCAAATGTTTGAGAATTTTATCATTTTGATGATTTTATTGTAGATGATAATAGGATCTAATTCACTGTGTACACACTAAAATTCTTCATGAATGAATTAGTACTCCTATGTCCCACAGGGTTTATATATATATATATATAGGTCACTCACACAGGTATATTACTTTATTTACCTTTATTTACCTGATTTAACAACACCTGAATTTTAAATCCCTTTTTTATATTAAAATTTCCAAATCACATGGTTTTCCTTGTAACTTTTAGTCCATATTTCTCCTTTTTCTGAAACTATTCCACACAAAACAATGTTCCGGTGACAATTTTAGCTCATGGTTGAATTTTGCATTAAGTCAATCCTTGTATAGTAGAACCAACTTTACTTTATCTGATCAGCCAATCAAAACAGTGCATGTAAATACCAGTCTGTCCTTGTCATCTGTCATCTTGTACTGTACATGTGGACAAAGGGAGAGAACTCCTCAGGTCAAAATCATTTGCTCTAGTACAGATTTTGTCCAGGTGTGAAATTAAGTTGACAATTCAGTCAGGTACAAAAGATCAATAAAGGTGAAAATCAATTAATTGACTTGTGAAAAATAGGAATTTGTAATCCAATTGAAATTAAATCTAATCTACAATTTGTCAACAAACCTTCAAGAACAATACAAATATAATTTAATTTACATAAGTTACTAGACAAATAGTAATCTAATTAATTTCTGAATTTATCAATGGCATAATATGTGCACATAATTCATTGCAATTCTAAATTGTAAATAACGATAATTATCAATGGCACAATATGTGCACATAATTCATTGTAATTCTAAATTGTAAATAACGATAATTCAAAATGAATAAATTTTGAGATGATATTGTTTCTGTTATTATCTTTGCATGCATTGCTTTACTGAGGATGAAAAAGTTTTAATGACAGGAAAAGAATCTTTTTTGAGAAATTATGTTTTCTATGTTGTAAAAAACCTGACTTTAATTGAAATGATCTATCCCTAACTTATATTTGTGTATGTTTATTTTTATTCTTATTACATTTTAGTTTATAACAATGTTTTTCTGTTACAAATCATGATGTATTGTGTTACATGTTCATGTTATGCTGCCCATCTAGGGCCCTTGATTGGAATAATAAAATATTCTTATTCTTATTCTTATTCTATTCTCTACTTTGTGTGTAGTGTTTTGTGTACATTTTAGTCCATGTATAACCTTAAGCAGTGGATGTTAAACATTTAGGTTCACTTTCTGTATCTGTGTTAATTGGTTTGTGAGAATAAAGTATCTATCTGTAAAGAAGGTTGACATAATTTTAAATAGTTAGACAAACCAAACGATACAAATAAAGGCTATACTTTGAATAATATAGTGCTCTAAGAAACTTGGAAAACTAAGGACAAGTTTTTTTTAATAGTTACATGTAGAATTGTTGAAGACTGCATTTTGTTCTTCAGATGTATTTTAGTTGTGTTGTTGGGTTGCTGTTTTATTGAAATATACCCTGCATTTTTTTATTCTTTGTCCATAATATTTTAAAATATATTTGCCACTGGACATTGTACAAGTAACAATCAATCAATCCTTGAAGAACCTGAATAAAAGCTTGGTTATATATTGTAGTAACCTTTGTATTCTATTTAATATAAAATGTTGACCTTAAAATATGTATTTGACATTTTACCCACATCCCTTTCCTTCATGTGATTGGCACATGGTGTTGAAGTTTGGTTTTTTTTCTTATGTTTTCTGATATTATTATTACTTACAGCATATTTTATCTAAATCTTATAAGACTTTGTCATTATTGTCTTGTAAGGTTACTGTGGATTCCTTTTTTTCCCTGTGTACCAATTTTTTGAGGATTGAGGAAAATTTTTATTTTCGTGGATATTTAATTTTGTGGTTTTGCCAAAGTCTGCAGAATTCATATAAAAAATATGTTATTTATTGTACATTGGAAATTAAAAAAAAAAAAAAAAAAAAGGAATTAAATTTTGTGGATCAAGGGTAACTTTGAAATCCAAGAAAATTGGTATCCAACAATAATAATGAATCCACAGTAATGCTAACGCAAGAATTCACTCATATTCATAACTTAAAATGGTGAAGTATACTTGATTGTTACTTTTATCTCTAAACAACCATTTCCTAGCTCACTATAGGGTATTGGTTTTGGGGCATTGTTGAAGAAGGTGCAGTGACCTATAGTTGCTTACTTGTATGTCATTAGGTTACTAATGGAGAGATGTCTGATTGGAAATCATACCGCTTCTTCATATTATGTGGGGTTGCTGTCCTAATGACCCTTTTATCTCCTTTGACTTTTTATACTTTTGGTAATATTTCTGGTACAAATCTGATTTGAGTAAGCGTTTGATAGATTATAAGTTTTTATATGATATTTGCCAGATTTTGTGAACTGACTGCTGCAGCAATATTTTGTATGATTTTTGTAATGAAAGGGGACTTAACTCTATCTTACCAGGACATGGATTTTGTCAGTAAATCATCCAAACTGTTACATCATGCTGAAAATAGACAAAAAAAGGTGTTAAATGGACATAAGCAACAACAACAATAAAAATTACAACCAACAGCATGAATTAAACCATAAACATTTGTTTATCATGCTCCAAGACTTAGAACTCCTAATTTGTTCTTTAAAGGTTTCATTTTTACAAATCAAAGGGTTAACACAAAGGACCTCACAGTTAACACCAAGAATAATACCGCTATGATTTAACAATGTTAACATTATCTGAAAAATTAACAACCCTTTCAGTTTACAAACATGGTAATTTAATAGTGGTGCGTCTGAAAATCTGTAAATAGTAAAGCTGCACTTTATTGTGCATACACGTATTAACATTTAAATATATTGTCAACATTAATTACCCATGTGAATCATCACGAAGATTACAAACAAACCCCACTGTTTAAATCCTCTTTTATCAACGTAAGTCTTTAAACATATAATACACTTCATCATTAAAGAAAGAAAAAAAAAAATTTTTTCTTAAGCAAATATAATTTTTATATCTCTATGAAATATGAATTCATAATCATGCATAAGTCATTTTCTGAACAAAGAAAAAAATGAATAAAATTTATACAATGAGAAATATTGACAATAAATTTAAAAAGCATTTGAAAAGTAAATATTTGATAAAATTGCTGACTGTAGATCTATACCTGTAAAAATGTGAAGGTACTCCAAATATTTTTTAGTTATAAATCGTGACCAAATGTAAAAGCCTTAATACAATAGTATTGATCTTAGGAGAGCTAGGAGAATTTTTCGTGTGACTCATACTCCGTTCTCAAGGCAAACAATAGAACTTTATTTAAACTTGATTCTAGATACCAAAAAATGTAAGATTATTTTTCTTCATTCTACACTGCAGAAAAAACGTTAACTGGACCTTTTGAAAAGGTAACCAGTCTTAAGTTCTTTGGATAAGGGTATTACATGGAATTTAAACTATTCAAAATTTGAAGATTTTAAAAAGTGATTTAAATCCTGTGTGTTATGCAATATGATTTATGCAAAATAAATTAACATTTTTCTTATCTCTTATTGATAACCATATCTTTTTAATTTATTTCAGATATAAATTTCAGGCCTGAACAAATTCAAATGCAACCCACCAGACTAAAGTATTTTGGACTACATTAAAATGTATTTTGACACTTGAGGATAACAATTCTGACTGAAACTAGACCCTTAAAAAGAATTTATCATAGCTATGGAGTGACACAGCAATCTCATAACTCATAACTTAATGAGAAAAGGAGGAATTGGATGGAGAGAAAGAAAGTGTAACATCTTTAACTCATGGAAATAGTGAAAAAGGGGGGGGAGAGATGGATGAATAAAATGAGTTGAACATCTCTGAACTAATGGGTAAAGGGGGATTGGATGGTTAGAATGAAAGTTGTAAAAGAAGGGGGGAGAAGAGGGGGGATTGAAAGTCTAAAATCTCTCAATTTAATTGTGGGATTGCATGAAACTTACCATTATCGATAGACTTTATGTGCTGACTTGACAAATAAATTAAAGAAATTAATTTATCATCAAATTTGTATGTTTTACATTGCACTGTCAAAATGGCAGAGGGATTTTGATACATTAAATTAAGAAGATATAATGGTCAGATTACCAATGAGAAAACTCTGCACCAGAGATCAAATGACTAAGTTAACAAGGTTACTATATGGCCTTCAACAATGAGTAAAACTTGTACTATATAGTTTGCTATCTAAGGTCCTGAAACGACAAATAGCTATTAAATTAAATTGAGAAAACTAATGGCCTGATGTCTGTAGTATAAGCCATTTGAGAGAACCATCAAAGAAATAATATCCAGTGTGTGGAAATGGGAAATGTTTTCAAAAAATTCTACACTGCTCATATTTCAAGATTCTTTAACATCAGTTATTTAAACATGCGTGTCTAGTTAAATACACCTAAATATTCGCCTAAACTGTTAGACAATTTTTCACTTAACAAGTTCAAAAATGAGCATGTCTGATTATGTAATGGATAGGACACACCCAATCACTGTCAACAATCAAATGTACATAAGTCAACTTTGATAAAATCATTTTGTATGCATGTTGACATAACATTTCTATCAGGTTTACATTTTACTTGTTTATGGTTGTTTGTCATCAGTATTAGGAGGTGTTGACTGTATCTATGTCTTCAAATATCATATTATTATGATGCCCTTTATGGTTCTTGATTAGATTAATAAAATTCTTATTATTCTACAGCTTAGGGACCACATACAGTGTTTATACATAAATGTATCATGTAATACATTTTCTTAAAAGAGCCAATATAAAATTTAGAAGATGTGGTATGATAGACAGTGAATAGAACAAATCTCCACCAGAGAACAAATGACATAGAAGTAAACTTCTTTATATAGAAATACAGCCTCCAACAATTAGCAACATTACTCCCATAGAAAGATATTTTATCAAAGGTCCCTGAATTGACATACGTAAAGCATTTCAATAACAAAACTAGCCAACCTAGATTCCTTTTTTTTTTTATTCTTTTGAAGAAATTTAGTCCTCACTTTAACTTTTAAATTTTATGTAAAATGTATGCTGGATTATTCATTATCATATAAACATACAGATAATCGGAAATGTCCATCATACTGTTCTATTTATAGGACTGATCATATTGCCAATATAAATAAATAGGTCCAGGATCTCTGGCCTACATCTCAATCTGCAAGGGCAGACTGATTAAATGCCATTTATATTTGCATTAATTTAGATTAAAATGTGTGTTTTATCAACTGAAAGGGAAGTAAATCCAACTCAATTTAAACTTCATAGCATTATCAAATAGAGTTATCTCCCATACAACATTATCTTCACAGATATTCTCTTAGTCATTTTTCAATATTTTCCCCAAGATGTTAAATTAACATTCAGGAATGCAGAAAATTGGTAGTTTTTTTTCTGTTACTGGCTTCATTTATGCAAAAAGTTTTACATTGATTAAGTTAAATCTTTTGTAAAACAAAATCAATTACCAAGATTTTAAGAAGAAAAAAAACCAGCTTTCATTAAAAAATCTATAATTATGATAGAAACACAAAACAGATTAATAATGGAAGAAAAATCTTATAAATACATTATCAGCAATAGAATTACAAGATTTTCACACCGAAATTAATTTCCATATCTAAATAAGATGAATCTGTCGAAGACCAGTCCATCAATATAAAATTCTCTAAATAACAACAAACATCAAAATATGACACAAGACATCCATAGAGAAGATTCCTTACTTGGGACAGCAATGTTTTATAAATTCTAAAGCCTCCCCCTTTTAATTGAAAAACTTTAAGATAACTGTTACAATTATAGATGTTAATGCTGTTCTATAGTAAAGAATGTCTTATTTCTTGGTTGACTCCAGACAAAAAAATCAATATCAATTTTCCACCATAATTAGATTATTGATATATATACAAGTTCATAACATGTGATTTCTGATGTTCATTCTATTAGAAAGAACCTTATCAAATTCACTGTTTAGAAAAGACATAAGTTTTACTTAAAACATTGTGTATATCTTCTCAGAATTTACCTAAACCCTTTTTTTATTCCACAATTTTTTTCCATAGATATAAGAAGATGTGGTATGGATGCCAAAGAGACAACTCTCTATATCTGTTCCCCCCCCTTTTTTTTTGGTTTGGCCTTTTTTCTTTTAGAAATCAATAGATAAGATAGAATGATTATGATAACATCTGTCCAATCTGATGGTGTTAAGATCCCTCAATAGTCTCTTTCTTATCCCCCCTTTTTTATGTTTGGTCTTTATTCTACAGAAATCAATAGATAATATAGTGATTATGATAACATCTGTCCCATCTGATGGTGTTAAAATCCCTCAATAGTCTCTTTCTCACCCCCCTTTTTTATGTTTGGCCTTTATTCTACAGAAATCAATAGATAAGATAGAATGATTATGATAACATCTGTCCCATCTGATGGTGTTAAGATCCCTCAATAGTCTCTTTCTCACCCCGCCCCCCTTTTATGTTTGGCCTTTATTCTACAGAAATCAATAGATAAGATAGAATGATTATGATAACATCTGTCCCATCTGATGGTGTTAAGATCCCTCAATAGTCTCTTTCATCTCCCCCCCCCCCCCCCTTTTTTTTTTATTTGGCCTTTATTCTACAGAAATCAATAGATAAGATAGATTGATTATGATAACATCTGTCCCATCTGATGGTGTTAAGATCCTTCAATAGTCTCTTTCTCAACCCCCCTTTTTATGTTTGGCCTTTATTCTACAGAAATCAATAGATAAGATAGAATGATTAGGATAACCTCTGTCCCATCTGATGGTGTTAAGATCCCTCAATAGTCTCTTTCTCATCCCCCCTTTTTTATGTTTGGCCTTTATTCTACAGAAATCAATAGAAGATAGAAAGATTATGATAACATCTGTCCCATCTGATGGTGTTAAGATCCATCAATAGTCTCTTTCTCACCCCCCCCCCTTTTTTTTTGATTTGGCCTTTATTCTACAGAAATCAATAGATAAGATAGACTGATTATGATAACATCTGTCCCATCTGATGGTGTTAAGATCCCTCAATAGTCTCTTTCTCACCCCCCCCCCCCTTTTTTTGTGTTTGGCCTTTATTCTACAGAAATCAATAGATAAGATAGAATGATTATGATAACATCTGTCCCATCTGATGGTGTTAAGATCCCTCAATAGTCTCTTTCTCATCCCCCCTTTTTTATGTTTGGCCTTTATTCTCAAAATCAATAGAAATAGAATGTAGAATGATTATGATAACATCTGTCTCATCTATGGTGTTAAGATCCCTCAATAGTCTCTTTCTCACACCCCCCCCCCCCCCCCCCCCCCCCCCTTTTTGTTTTGGCCTTTATTCTACAGAAATCATAGAATGATAGAATGATTATGAAACATCTGTCCCATCTGATGGTGTTAAGATCCCTCAACAGTCTCTTTCTCCCCCCCCCCCTTTTTGTGTTTGGCCTTTATTCTACAGATATCAATAGATAAGATAGAATGATTATGATAACATCTGTCCCATCTGATGGTGTTAAGATCCCTCAATAGTCTCTAAGATCCGACAAAAGTCTCAGTCTTAATTATTAATGGAGTCATTAAAACACTAGCCTCATACACAAAAACAATCCAATAACCTTTCAATGTCTACTTATTGTAACTTGGTAAATTGGGAATAATTAACATGCAAATATTCCTGTGAAATTTCTCAGGTGCCTTGATCTTTACCAATCTTTAATGAAATGTCTAAATTTTTGTATTCATTAGACAAAATATTACATAAGGTATTCAAACCATTTTTAGAGAACAAATTTCCCTCCAAGTAAAAACTACCAGTATAAGAAGTTAACAGTTTTCATCGAATATCTATCATTTATTTTTTTCAATCTTTTCAATATGTTAAATTATTTTCAACTTTTTTTCCCTCATCAATTGTCTAATTTGTCATATTTCATTTATATATTGAAGTAAATTGCAGTAATACATATACAAAATCCTATATCTTGTCGACACACAAAAGCTTAAATCAAAATTTGAATTCTTAGATCTTATTTTCAAAATCAATCAAATTTTAAGATTCAAATTGAAAGAATAAAATGATCTATAAATAACTTTGCCTTGAGAACTAAAATCGGATTTCAATACTGAAGCAAATAAAAAGGATGATGAGTCACATCTCTCAATTATTCAAAATCCATAATTATCACATTTTTTATTCCTTCTCCTAACAACTTTTGTAGTCATAGCAACACAATCAAATCCATTATTTCCCATCAATAATCCTAAATATCAAGTCAAAAGGAGACAGATTTTAAAGTACAATTAACCAAGAATATAACATTATTTCTATTGTCTAGTTTGTGACACAGAGTTAATTCATTGATGCCGGTCATTTCTTGATTTTACTTCAGTAGCAGTAATATATTCTTAGTCGTAACAATTACTTAAAATGAAACCCTAATTAATTTGACGTTTATATATAATTTTGACTTTTTGAATTTTTAAATAAACTTTCTTTCAAGTTCCTAGCAGTTTAATTATTTATGCTAATTTTTTTTTCAATTTGCTGTCAATACATGTATATACAAACACGGAATAAAATGGTTTTAATTGATTTGTAATATTAATAAATTGATTAAAGTTAATTGGCATCAAATGACATCATGTAATAAACAATAGAAGTCTCGTTCACTATGTCAATGGTCTGGGGAGACTTGTTATATCTCATTTATATAATAATTTACAATCTGATTTAAGTCTGTTTTATAATCAACAATTAACAAATCATGGTCACATCAACCTATAATCTAAGAACAAAATTCATATTTACTTTACCTTGACAGAAGTGGGATACAAAAGATGGACAGAAGGACAAACAAACAAACAGACTGACTCTCCAATTACTTTTAAAGTTCTTAGAAAGCAGATGATTAATAACAAAATCTAAGACAGAAGAGAGAACAAAGTCTATGGCTAAGGGCTGAAATTCTTTCCAATATAGAAAGAATTTATTAATCTAATCAAGAACCATAAAGGCATCATTTACAACACAATAGTATGAAAAGCAACAGAAAACTAATACATACATAAATATAAATATTCACATGCTTGAAAAAGCTAGAGGAAAAACAATAGGTGTACTAGTGGGTGACCGAAGAAAAACCTTTTCCTTACTCTTCTGAACTTTAAAAAGTGGCTCAATCTACTTGAAACAATAGCTACTACCACCTATATTAATCTGTATCTGTATAATTTGTGTAAAGAGGAGGGAATATTTGTTGTCAATAATGGACACTTGTATCCATTTATTATTTCTAGACACATAAAATGTGCATCAAGCATCTGTGGCAGATGTTCTACAGATAGCTGTCAATTTAAACTATCCTAGAGTGATGGACATTTGTGAGATTTTTGTGTGAAGACTGTACTGTGTTGCCAAATTAAACTGTTGTAAAAAACTGCAAGGATTGTAATTATATCCAGAAGAAATGTAAATTAATTCCTCCATTTCTGAACTCTTGTACATCAAGCATTTTCTTTGTAAAATTAAAAACATGACATTTTGAATTGATGTCTGACATTATTTACATAATATGTATTATTTACACACCTTAAGTCAATATGCAAGAACTTCTGTACTTATGATCTGGCCTTTAAAATATGCAAAGTACTTCTGTACTTTAATGATCTGATCAGGCCTAAAAATAAACGTTTAAACCCACATATTTTTGTGTCTGTCCAAAGTCAGGAGCCCCTGGCCTTTATGTCAGTCTTGTATGATTTTTAATTTAAGTTCATTTATATATTTGGGAGTTTAGTATGAGGTTTATGATCACTGAACTTAAGTATATATATTTGTTTAGAGGCCAGCTGAAGCATTCTGACCTGCTGCAGGATTTTCTTGCTGTCCTTCAGCTGTTAACTGCTTTTTGGTCGGGTTGTGGTCTCTTTAAGTATAATATATAGTCCATAAATTCTATAAGGATATTATCTGGCCAGGGTTTTAACTGTTCTTAATAAAAAAAAAATATCTAGTCGTGCTTGCAAGCAAAAAAGGTCATAAAATGTGTTGGATCAGACATGGAAATTTAATGGCGTTCGTGAACTGAGAACTATATATTTTTTTTTTCCATCATCAGTAAGAATTGATATCAATCCACAAGATACAGTAACAAAATGTAGAAGTATTAGCAAAATAATTCAAAATTATTCATATTTAAAGAGTATACTCTGAGTTCAGTTTTATATCCTTCATTTGAATATTTGTTAAGATAAAGCATGATGCTAAGTTGCATCACTTTTCTTCCAAGAATGATTTAACAAAAAAGATTTTCTTATTAATTTTGATGAGTTTGACCTGCTACAACTAGGTAACCATGTTATCAAGATAAATCTCAATCACTTTTCTCATTCAAAGTGTCACCGATTGATTCTTGTGTGTTTTATACAGGTGTTTCACTTAAAACACAAAAATATCACTATACAACTGTTATTACACCCAAAAATCAATATACACAATTTATATTATAAAAACAAACTTCAGACTCAAACTTCTAATATAACATTTTAAAGACATTCTGAATTTTCGAGCACTTTTGAACTTAACAAAAATAATCAATTGATCTTAAAAGCAAAGATGGCAGAATGTTTGAAAGAACATGCACTTTGAAGAGAAAAATTTCCAAAAATATAAAAATATCAAGACAAAAATATCACGATTTTAATGTGTTTTTGGATCATTATAGCTAAATTCCCAATTACTGCATGCATTTACAGTACAAAGTGTATTTTTAATTTAACAGCAAAAAATGTGAGAGTTTTGATTAATTGTGAAATAAAAAAAAAAAGCAAAAAATATTTAAAATGAAATATTAATAATAATTTTAAATAAAAAATATTTTTATGAAATCAGTGCTATTTTCCTTTTTATAAATCACTCTATTTATATGGAAGTCTAGAAATGTATATATATATTACCTCTTTTCATGAAATTATTTCCTTTCAAAATGAAACAAATAGCATTACCTTTCTTTGTTGAGTGATGTTTTCTAATTAACTTTTATAAAACTGATCTGAAAAATAGTTCCTTCAAAATCCACATGCCACATAAAAATTAATATTCCAATTATTTCCCAAATCAATAATATAAAATTTCATAATGTGAAATAAGACTCCATCTTTCTGTGATTGTATAATTACTATAGAAAGCTTTAATTAATGTATCATTGACACATTATATTATTGACTACTGACATATGTTCCATTACAAATGGAAAATGGATTTTCACTGTCAATTACCAGATCTGATATGGACAGTTTTTTCTGGAGAATTTATGGCACATTTAGAACATTTCTGATGGGGAAATGTATAATTTGACCCCTTTTAACCTGAAAGTTGGTGTTAATCAGTAACACATTCCTCAATCAAATTAACTATTTATACATATGTCAAGCCAAATTCTAAAAGTGCCAGCACATGTAAAAGTCATTTCTAGTTTTCTTCACATATGTCAAACTAAAGATTTCTCTTCCATCATAATCATCCTATCATTTTCTTCTCCATTTATATCTGACCAAAAACTTAAACACATCTCAAAACGAGTTCATTTATCATTAAAGAAAATATTCAATTATTGTGTTGCTATAATTTTGGTTTTTCTTTAAAATGATTTGTAAATAGCTTTCTGTCTTTTCATCTTTTTTTCTGCCCAGATTTTGCTGGTTGTCTTCAACTCCCCCTCCTTTTTTTTTTAACAAACTATGACCGTATGATTAGATGAATTTCGACAACTTAATTCATAAAAGATCAAGGAAAAAGTTGTGAACAATTACATATCATCACAGTAAAGCATCTTTAACAATGAGCAAACCCTATTAGGTTTATAAGCAAGTTATAAAAGCCCTCGGATGACTAAATATGAAACTGCTTATAAAACAAAACAAAAAATAAAGTCTTGAATCATATCTGTTAATTGAAATCGGAATTAATTGATGTTTATTGTCATGTCAAATGTTTAATAAAGCCCTTTGCTGGGCCCTTAGATTGGAATCAACTGTTTAATAAAGCCCTTTGTTGTGCCCCTTAGATTGGAATCAACTGTTTAATAAAGCCCTTTGCTGGGCCCCTTAGATTGGAATACAAATGTTTAATAAAGTCCTTTACTGGGCACCTTAGATTGGAATACAAATATTGATTTTCTTCTAGAAAGTTAACTGCAAAAAAACTGAATGAAATACAAATATAGTAGTTAGCCACCTTTAACAATGAACCAATCATTTACAGGCTTCATAAGTTCATTATGTACCAAAAATACTTCCCATGCATTTGTTTAAATTCGTTGATTTTGATTTTATTAACCATTTATTTTGCACTTAAAAATATTTTTCTTTCAGTGTCTATGGTTGACTGTTCTAAATTTCCCCATAATTTGAAGCACTTGAAACACCTAACATTAACTGAAATACTTTGGAAATGCCTTAAATAAACTGCTAGCATGTGCTTAGTATTTTGACTGATTTTATGTCTTTAAGTAATTCAATAAAAAAATCTTTAATTAATAAATTTAGAGGTAGCAGAAATTAATTTGAAAGAGTAGCCATAAAAATGCTGAGCAGTACAGATGTATGATACAGACATCAAAGAGAAACAATATTACAATTCTCTGTAATCAACCAGGAAATGAAGATTGAAACAAAAGTTTGTAAGATGCTAATTACAATGTGTTCTGTGAAGTAGAACATCACCACCTTCTACAAGATCAAGTGCTATCTGATTAAAATGTTAATAACTCAAGCACAAACATCAACATTGCCAAATACACTTGTTCTTATTTCCCATAGGCAATAATAGTACATGTACATGAGTACATTTGTAGCATCTATTTTAGATACTAAAGTTAGAAAGATTATTTTAAGAATCAAGCCTTGTCAAAAGAGTTTTTAAAGGAAAAAAATATATAGGTTCTAGTTGCTTTTTTTAAATGCAAATTTTACTTATCTCCCTCGCGGCACTCGCCTATCAATTCCACACTTCAAAATGCATGAAAAGAATTCTTATCGCCATTTGGACAAAGGAGGAAATTATTATATGTTATATCTCCTTTGGTATTTAGCAGAGTTCATGCAGCTACCATTCATGATTCTGAAAAGCAGGTTCCTTTTAATGGCTGTGCCCATAATGTTACTCAATTGTTCATTGTTACCTATATACAAGGTTTTTAGTCTTTTAGTTTTCTATGTTGTGTCTTGTGTACTCAGTAGCCCAACAAATGCCAAAACAAGAATTTAGTTTAGACATGTCTATGGTTCTTGCATGTTTCAGCTACACATATTTAAAGTGAAATATCATGTCACAATTTCACTTCGAGTTAATCAAGTCCATTTACTAGTAAGAAAGCTTTTATCAGAAGACAAACCATTTAGAATTGATTGCTGAACTCTAACAGTACTTTAATATACAACAACAAAACTGTTTTAATATTTAATTGTTTTACAGCATCCCTGTATCTCCTTATCGTTTCTGACATGTCCTAAAGGGGAAACAAACTTCTAGCTGACTGCCATGAAAACTCTCACAAACTCATCAAACTTTCATGACCATTTTAGTGGGATGCATCGTAGATAGATATACTAATTCAATTTATATTTCTCTTACTACACTCGAGGGGACAGAGCTGTATTATGTATATACCACGTCTTAACAGATTTCTCTACAGTTAATCCTTTTATCTGGATTAAAACAACAACATACAAACATTTGTCTCGTTCTCTATTGTCAGTAATCAATAACTGACTTACATTTAAGGCAACCTTGAAATAGATATAAGAAGATGTGGTATGAGTGCCAATTAGATAACTCTCCATTCAAGTCACAATTTATAAAAGTAAACCATTATAGGTCAAGGTGCGGCCTTCAACACAGAGCTTTGGCTCACACCGAACAGCAAGCTATAAAGGGCCCCAAAAATCACTAGAGTAAAACTATTCAAAAGGAAGAGCTGCGACCTATTAAATTTCATCCTCCATATATTTTTTTAATAAGTCAATGCGTTGTTTCACTTTGTTTTTCAAAATTTAAAATTCATTTACAAGTTCATGGTCACATTTAATATATATATTATATATAACAATATGAAAACATCAGTTCTACATAGACATTTATAATGTCAAAAAACTTTAACATTAAAATCAAATGTAATGTAAGGTCAACAAAAGTCAATAAACCATGTCAATTCAACACAATAAAACACCTTTTTTGCCTGATTTGGCTACAAGATGACCTTGACTTTTAACCTTAAAATAGCATTTATAATACTAAGAGCTCTACTGACCTCCAACATGTTTTGTTCATAAATCTATGAAACACATGACCTTGAACTTTGTCCTTGAAACTATATAGTACTCCTGACTCTTATATAGCAAGCAACAAACAATCTTGAGGAAGATTGGATAAAATACTGGATCTGTATGGTATCTATAAGACAGATATTGTTTCTGTATCCTTACATAAATGATCTTCTGTTAAAATTCAATGCATGTTAAAACCTTGAAGAAGTTCAATATGTATATCAAAAAGTTTAAATTATCATGAAAATTATCATTTGTCAGAGAACAGGTAAACAGATTCAGAACAAAGTGGCATACAAGTACCATACAAAATGTATTCAGGAAATTGATTGAAGAAATCATAGCATATAATAATAGTCAGCAGCTCGGATAATCTTTTACACATTGCTACTGACGCCAACAACCTATCTATGTTAAGACTTACACCCTGTTATAGATATAGAGGTCATACTGTTTATACAAGGTCAAAACGTTACAATGATATATGAGAAATGATGTCATCTTGTTGATGATTATACTTCAATCTGTATTGGAGTGCCTCTTTGTTTATAGCCGTATAGGAACAGCTATTGTAAACTGTCTGAAGATAAACCATTAATAAAATGATAAGTAAAAATCATTTCCGTCATAAAATCACAATAAACACAAATGTTTTCTGCAATAATTTTTATGATGTCTAATACAACTTTTAATTTAGGAAATTTCATTCATTGCAGCTTTCATTACTATTTGAGAAAATAATTCATATTTCTTTAATATTGATGATCCTTATAATTTTCAAATTAATGTAGTATAAAATGAATTATATATGAAAAAAGAATAGCAAAAATAGAACTAATTTAGCTATTTTGTAGTCTAAAACCAACTGCTGCCGGCATTAAAAAGTTAGACTTGCAATATATAAATCGGCAACTCATGATTGATCGATGTTAAATGCCTATCGTCTAATTGAATAATTATTTCATGAATATTCAAAACATTAGAACCATTTTTATTCAGAAAGGTAAATAGGCTTGGTATGTATTATTGACTTGGAATTTAATATGGACATTTTACAGTCAACAGGATTTAGGGCATGTTATATAGTTGAGAATAGGCCCCCTGATAGAAATTTTGGCTCCTCAATGCTCTTCAACTTCATACTTTCTATGCGCGCCATTGATGAGTCCTTTGTATATGAAACGTATGTTTGTCTTTTCCTTTTTTAACCATGCCATTGTCAGTTTACTTTACGATCTATGAGTTTGAATGTCCCTCTGATATTTTGCGCCCCACCCTGACCTTTGCCCCAAGAGCTTTTTCCAGGGAAAAAGCAACAAGGACACAACTTTCATATTCTTCATTATTGAATGAATCTAAAAATAATATCAGGTTGGTTATTTAAGTATCTTTAATTATTGAAGGTGTAAAAAAGATTGATAATAAAAAGTTATATTGCTCCAAAAATTCTCATTAAACCATCAACAAATGATTGATTTCTCATTATTTAGTGATGATTAAAAAAAAGTTGTTATCTCCCTTTGAAATGTTTTACATTGCATTTACTGATTACAGAAGTCAGAATGGATTTGAAAAATGAATTACAGTTTACCTATTAATAGTTTAGATCTGGCTAGAAATAATCTGACCCTGTCAAATTCTGAAGATAAAAAGTTAACCTACCACAGTAAATAGGAGGGGAATAGTCTTGATAAAATAATTTCCCATGTTTTTTATTCTATTAAAGCGGAATTTGAATATCATGACATCAACCAGAATTTAAAGGAATAAGGGGAACAATTTATATGAAACAGTCAGACAACAATAATACAGTGGTGAACTTTAAATATCAAAGGGAAATCCCCCAGGTCTGACTACCAATACAAATGCTATAAGACACCTACAACTTTAATAAACTGGTACATAAAATTGGAAAATGACTAAATTCATTCTGTAATATCCATCTCCTAAATAGTTCGTATAGCCTCCTTTCTGTCTTAAATCATTGGTTTAATCGTATGTAAATATGGCGCCCACATTCCTTATTCCATACCAAATCCAATAATCTTTACAAAGTTGCAGCAGAGTAATAAAGTAAATCAGCCCTTTAGGAAAGAGTGAAGACTTTTGACAGATATGTTTAATTACGTCATGTCTGGAAAAGAGTGACTCATGCCTCCTGTCCCGATCTTTCCAAACAGAAGAAAATCTATAATGCCGCCAATAGTTTTAATTTCTGATAACAACTGTGTTTCTTTTAAACCTTTAATACTGTGCAGCCAATAGTTTTAATTTTTGATAACAACTGTGTTTCTTTTAAACCTTTAATACTGTGCAGCCAATAGTTTTAATTTCTGATAACAACTGTGTTTCTTTTAAACCTTTAATACTGTGGAGCCAATAGTTTTAATTTTTAATAACAACTTATGTTCTTTTAAACCTTTAATATTGTGGAGCCAATAGTTTTAACACAACTTTATAAGCATCCCCGTTCCTTGAGATGTGACTGTGTTTCAATGAACACATTTTGACAAGAGTCACAAAACCTGTTAGTATAGAAGCAGTGCTTCAAATGATGATTGTTATTTTGTCATTTTAGTTTGAAGTCATAACCCTTAGCTAAGATATGCTCAAGACTTAAAGTCTGAAATGTAGCCCAACAAATGCCAAAACAAGAATTTAGTTTAGACATGTCTATGGTTCTTGCATGTTTCAGCTACACATATTTAAAGTGAAATATCATGTCACAATTTCACTTCGAGTTAATCAAGTCCATTTACTAGTAAGAAAGCTTTTATCAGAAGACAAACCATTTAGAATTGATTGCTGAACTCTAACAGTACTTTAATATACAACAACAAAACTGTTTTAATATTTAATTGTTTTACAGCATCCCTGTATCTCCTTATCGTTTCTGACATGTCCTAAAGGGGAAACAAACTTCTAGCTGACTGCCATGAAAACTCTCACAAACTCATCAAACTTTCATGACCATTTTAGTGGGATGCATCGTAGATAGATATACTAATTCAATTTATATTTCTCTTACTACACCATTTTTATTCAGAAAGGTAAATAGGCTTGGTATGTATTATTGACTTGGAATTTAATATGGACATTTTACAGTCAACAGGATTTAGGGCATGTTATATAGTTGAGAATAGGCCCCCTGATAGAAATTTTGGCTCCTCAATGCTCTTCAACTTCATACTTTCTATGCGCGCCATTGATGAGTCCTTTGTATATGAAACGTATGTCTGGCTAACCAAATATTAGTCCTGATATATATGATAGATTTATCAACCCTCCTGAAGGGATGCAGTAAGAGCTATAACCATTGCCAGAGCACTGACTCCCCAATGGAAATAAGAAGGGTTGCAGCGAGAGCTATAACCATTGCCAGAGCACTGACTCCCAAATGGAAATAAGATTCAGCCATAGCACTGACTCCCCGGCCAATGGAAATAAGATTCAATGTTGTGTATTCAACACAGTCGCAGTCCTGATCATTTTTAGTAACTGTCAGTGGTGTATCCAGAAATATTCATTAGAGGGAGGCCAGTCTAACTGCATGAGAGGGGCGCCACTCCAGTCATGCTTCAGTGATTTCCTATATAATCAACAAAACATTTCACAAAAGGGGTTAAGAGGGGCACCATTCCAGTCATGCTTCAGTGATTTCCTATATAATCAACAAAACATTTCACAAAAGGGGGGGATTGCCCCTCCTAAATGTGCCTGTATATCTCTATATATCATTTTCTACGCTACAGGTTAATGCATCTTAAAAAGTTGTATGCCACTTAGCTGGTAATTTTAACATTAGCTTACATTAGTGTTACTTATAATAATCAGAAGAATAGTTTTTTTTCTAGAGGTGAGAATTATTTGTTATGCCTGTTACATAACACAGGCAGAGTAAATCAGTCATATTATGTCAACGCTGCCTAGTTTTTCCTCCATATCTATATCAACAATTCAATTTACAGACGTTATTTGTACTCATTACTTGCCTAATAACATAATTAACTATTATTTCCTAGCTTCTGTTTTGTCATCTCTGACGGATACATTTGTTTTACTGATGTAAACAGACGAACAAAGAATCAGACAATAAAACCACATGCATCTGCAGCATGTGTTTCACTCAAGTCATTGGAAAGACAACCTCTCTGCTCAGGTCAATTACACTGGTCTGGTAAAGTCATTCACAACACAAAGGCTGCAACAATATCAATCTTTATATTTTTTTGCTATAGACATTATTTAACATTTGGTTTTTAACTGAGTTTTGTCTCTGAATGACCCTTAGATCCGTCTTGAAATGATCTTCCAACAAGAAAAACAGTCACTTTTATAATGACAACAATATTTTATATTATAATGTAATATTTTGGGGGAACAAAATATGTGCCTTTAAGTAATGGCAGCCAAATTTGCATACAAGTGTAAATTAGAAATCTCATAATCTCATTCTTTCATTTGAAAACCAGATGCTCCACAGGGAGCAGCATTATATGACAGCAGAGGTCGAACCCTGAACAGTTGGGGCAAGTATGGACACAACATTTAAGCTTGATACAGCTCTGAATTTGGATTGTGATGAAATAGTTGACACAACATAGGTTTCTGACACAGAATGAATGTGGTCTAAGAACTTAAACTTAAAAACTTAACTTTAAATTGTACATTTACCTATTATAGCCTTTTCATCTAAATTTGGGTTTTTAATATAAAATTAGAATATAAGGTGAAAAAGCCTTTGTGAGACCTTGAAATTGAAAGTATTATCCTTTTCCTTTATCAAAATATTGTTAATCAATTAAAAATCATCAAACAAATAATCTTGCTTTGGAACTGGTTGTTATCAAAGGGAAACAATTCATCTCAATCTCAATGTGTTTAAATCCCAGGAGAGATAAATCTTGTTACACGAAGGGGTAGCTCATCCACTATAGTCTATTTTTAAAACATCTTTTAGATATTTATTTTGCTTTACCAAATTGTTTTATAATTAATTCCTCGCTTTGTACTCGCAAAGTAAACTTTATTAAAAACCCTGAGAATGTATTTGCTATGCAATTTTTGTGGTTTTGTGAAAAGATAGTTTGAATTGTGTGCATTGATGCCATATAGTTGATAGTAACAAATACGCATGGGAGTTCAAAAACGAGATGTGTGAAAAAAAAATGGCCATTTATATTAAAGCAAAAAAACCTGACTCGTAATTTTTGCATATAGGAGACAAATCAGGTTGTTTAATATAATTTGTCGAATGATGGGTTGTTAATGGGTGCGAGTCATTGTGACACTTTAAAGGGGTTGGACAGAATTATGGGAACTGTGGAATAAAAGGACTAGAAATGAGAATTTGATGGATGAAAGCTTGAGGCAGGGTGGTCTTAATCGTGAGAAAAGTTTGATAAAACAGGGATATTTCTTGTTGATGAAAAAATAAGAGTGCAGAGGAACATAATATGGAGTGAAGTAGGAGTTTGGGGAGGGAACTGGGAATCAATTCCCTGTTTCCACCAAATAACTGAAAGCCATTAAAGAAATAAAGGAGTGGGGTCTGACATGTATGTAAAAGGATCAATTATGCAGGGGATGCAGACCACAGATTGGTCTAATTTGACAACTGATAAATAAAAATACGATGGATGCCGAATGTGATAGCGCTATCTAAATAAAATAAATGAAAACAATATATATTTTTGTTCAATAAGTACAATTTTTATTATGAAGACCTAAAGTAGAGAAATGTAGCATTGAATGACTCCAATAATTTAGCACGCATCCGGCAAAGCACAGCTTCCCATGGTCGGACTGAATGTCAGTTCATAAACATCTCAATCATTCAATGTTGTTACCAACCATATACAGTATTAGCGTTGACAGTCCTTGAAAAGTGCCATTGACTGCTTTCAATCAAACAACAGATGGAAGTTTGTAACCAACAATATTTTCAAACAACTTATCTAAAATTATTAAGTCTTTCAACAAAGGTTATAAATGATAAGCAAAGATGCAAATATTGAATTTTAGAACATATATAATTCTCTTTAACAATGAATTCAAAACAGCAATATCTATATTATTTAACAAATATGTACTAAATAGTGTCATGCAAATCGTTAAATATAGAAACACGCAATTTCTATTTTTAAACAAGGGAAATAACAATTACATGACAATCCTGTCTTCCAAATGAATTTAAAAACATTTAATCATAACTAATTAGAAAGAAAGAACTAACACACATAGACACTGAAAATAACATGTGTTTATGTTGCAACAACTTTATTGTTGATAAACAACTGCCAACCTGTACCAGAAACAACCAATGGTTTGGAACAAACTATACACCACGAACGACAACTCGACCTAGAATGTTACTCACATTTGTTGATAATGTAAACAAACATCGATTTACAAAAAAGCGGTAATATGTAGCAATTAATACCAATCAGAATGCTGTAGTAAAGATCATCAGGAAATTAATCTGGCTTGCCGCCCGGAGATGCCGATAAGTGATATTTTACAAAATCATGTTTTCAGGGGACGTGATGAATTGTCCTTGCCAAAGTTACAAATAATTCAGGAATCTAACATTTCTAACATATATTGATACCACGATAATAAATTGATAATACTGCCTTGTTAAATATACCTTATTGTCAAAGAATGCAGCAATAATTCTGTTGTCAACGGCCAAAAGAAAAAATCGGGATGATCAAGCATGGAATTCCGGAAATTGACCGTCTCCAAAAAAATTAAATTCTAAAATTGAGTTATCGTCCTTTTCGCGCCAGACGACTATTGAAAAGGCTACCTATTATGGTCCAATATCCAAAATCTAAATACATGGTTAGATTCAGCATATATCATAGAACCCCAAGAATTCAATTTTTTATGAAATCAAATAATGTTCAATTTTAGACCTTTTAGACCTCAATGTGGACCAATTTGAAAACCAGGCCCAAATATTAAAAACCTAAATACATGGTTAGATTCAGCATATTATAGAACCCCATATATTCAATTTTTGTTGAAATCAAACAAAGTTTAATTTTTGACCCTTTGGGCCTTAATGTAGACCAATTTGAAAACGGGACAATACTGTGCAATTGAATATTTCTTGCTATTGCACAAAACTGTGCAATTGAAAATTTCTTGCTATTGTGCAATATTGTGCAATTAGATATTTCTTGTTATTGCGCAATACAGTGCAATTGAAGATTTCTTGCTTGAATATTTCTTGCTACTGCGCAATACTGTGCAATTGAAAATTTCAAGCTATTGCACAATACTGTGCAATTGAAGATTTCTTGCTATTGCGGAATACTTAATATAATAATTTTAGACCCCAATTTGGAACAACTTGAAAACTGGGCCCATAATCAAAAATCTAAGTACATGTTTAGATTTAGCATTTCAAAGAACCCTAAGAATTCAATTTTTGTTAAAATCAAGCTGAGTTTAATTTTGGACCCTTTGGACATTAATGTAGATAAATTTGAAAAGAGAACCAAAAATTAAGAATCTGAATACACGGTTAGATTTGGCATATCAAAGAACTAAAATAATTCATTTTTTGATGAAATCAAACAAAGTTTAATTTTGGACCCTTTTGGGCCCTAATTCCTTGGGACCAAAACTCCCAAAATCAATCCAAACCTTTCTTTTGTGGTCATTAACCTTGTGTTAAAATTTTATAGATTTCTATTAACTTATACTAAAGTTATTGTGCGAAAACCAAGAAAAATGCTTATTTGGGCCCTTTTTGGCCCCTTATTCTTAACTGTTGGGACCAAAACACCCAAAATCAATCCCCACCTTCCTTTTATGGTCATAAACCTTGTGTTTAAATTTCATAGATTTCTATTTACTTTTACTAAAGTTACAGTGCAAAAAACAAATGTCTTCGGAGGACGACGATGCCAACATACGACAAAAAAAATTTCAATTTTTGCGGTCGTATAAAAATAAGGTTCTATTATTTTGCACATATAGTACATAAATTATTCATTGGGGAACTCCCCATTTTCCACAATGCAGTAGCACTTAAATCTAAATCTGTTAATTCAGAACTCAGCTGGTCTCACTGTATAAATATGAACATCTTAATAGCAATCTAACAGGATTCAATATAATCACTTATGAATAATAGAAATTGAAATTTAATGATATTGTTTATTAAATGATAAGAATCAATAGATATATATATATAGATCAGATTAGCTGCTGATCACTAATGTAAATAATATCAACATTAACCACCCTTATCATATTTCAAGTCACATTAAAAAGACCCATTCCTGAATTTCCCCTTCCACTAAGTTCTCTTTCCCACAATAAAGCAGAATAAAATTAAGCATTCAGTTTTATTTCAAAGTCTCTGTAGTCTCGATAGTCACAGAGTCTGAAAATTAGACATTAGACTAAAAGTTAATCTATTAGCCAATCAATCAGGCTTCACTGAATCAATAACCACATTAATGAAACCTTTTGTAGTCACAAAATCTGATTTAAATATAGTGCCGTCTGCACAATTCTGCATCCATTGAATGATTTGTATAATATCAAAAAGCCACTATCTTATCAAGCTCCTCAGTCATCATGATCTCTGCTGAATGTTACTTTGGGTGAAAAAAACTACTTCAGAAGATGTTTTTTCATTTTTTTTATGGATTTCTTTAAAAAGATAAGATAGGTATAGAAATGAAAATGAAGTTAACAATTTAAGATGATCTGATAGATTAAAATAACAAGTGAGTAATTGTTGTTTTAAATACCATCCCTTCAACTTTCATCACAATCAGGTTATCATCGTTATTTCTCATGTAAAGAGAAAAAAACTTACAGAAAAAAAAAATTCCATTCTCTTTTCATTTTTACATACAAAAAATCACAAAAAATGTTAGCAATCAAACTTGCCAAAACACTCTGTCTTTAATCTGTATAAAATAATGGGGAAGGTGTCCATAGAACACACATGGTGCCCTTGATAGCATATTTTTAAAGGAACATACCTCAAGAACTTTAAAAGTGACACTACCCAAATTTGCAATTTATCTGAGATTTTTAGTAATAAGAATTGTGCAATATAATGTTTCATAACATTTAGTTGAGGCAAGCAAAAGTTAGAAAATAGAAGCAAAAAATTCAGCAATTTCAAGATACTAAGAAGGGCATAAACCCTAGAACAGTAAAAATGATGCCATCAAAATTCAAACTTGATCTGTGTTTTGTTGTCATGAGCATTCACCATTGTGCATAAGATTCTAAAAATTTGGTCTAGACAAAAGGAAATGAAAAAAAATTCAAGCATTTGTTTCATTTATAAAGGTGCATAACTCTAGAATGGTTAAAGTGATGCCACCAAAATTTACACTTGATCTGTGTTTTGTGGTAATAAGCATTGTGTTAAGTTTCAATCATAACAATTGGTTGAGGCAAACTAAAGTTAGAGAACAGAAACCAATTTTGATATGTTCAGACGTACTGAGAGGGACAAGGGTTAAACTTAATACCCCATTGTAGAGTCTAAACAGTAGGGGCATTAAAATGGTAAAATTCTTAGAAAATTGAACAACCATAATTTTGCAGTACATTACAGTGTTCAAAAGTTAAAGTTCATCAGTACTTTAATTGACTTATTAACAAAACAACTGTATATAGTACCTTGCCTTCTTTTTCACCACTTTTAATCAATATGCAGGTTAATTAATTTCTTCCTCCTTTGATAGTGACAATACTTGGTACAAACATTGCAAAAACTATAATAAACCAATAATAAGTAATAACATGTGACTTTTAAGAGTTTGAAACTGTTTACCAAGTGTTTGAAAGTCTGAGCATGAGACTTAATCTTATTGATGCATACCTGACACTTTTTTATATCTATAATAGAAAGTGCACAATACATATAGGTCAAATGTCAGATAGCTGCATGAATATAGGTCAATTCAGGTCGGGTAAGTACATGTAAGTGAAGACTAATATTTGATCCTAGACTAAAATTCCATTGAGGCCTATTTTTATGTACTTAAAATGTAAGTGCATGAAGAATTATTTAAGCCTACAGAGAAAGGAAATAATACTAATTGCATCTTTATTCTGCAAAGTAAGCTTTAGTAATGTCACATAATAAATCAAGAGAAGTTCCAATAACGTAATTACTGTCCCACATGCCACATAGACTAACTCAAGGAGAACACAAAGTGATTTATAACTAGGTAATAATTCCAGGCAACTATTGATTTCAAACTTTACCAACCTAGACTTACAAATGGATAAGTGCAGGACATATTTTTCATTTCCATGGTAACTGAAAAGGAAATCTTCAGATGTCAACCTTTTTTTAAATTGAACTTATTTTTATTTTTTGCTCCGAGGTTTAATTGATCTGTTTTCAGTGGCTACTATGAAATTCATTTTCTGAAATGAACATTTTAATGGATTTGATGAAGTTCTACACTTTAGAAGTAAAAAGCAAATAGAAAATTGACACGCTTCTTCTGAAAAACAACCAATAAACTAGGCATTTTCATTCTAATGCATTTTCCAGATACTTTATAAAGTTAATTTTGCTGAATCACAGTTTTTTAAGTTTTATATAAGCAATCTAATTTTAAAGAGTACAAAGAGGTGACACTTAAATATTGATATATTGCAGAATCAGTGGTTATATGACTAAAACCAGCATTATCATTTCAAAATTTTATTTAAACAAGAGTGCACACGCTGAAATGTCTCGCCTTCTTTACTTATCATTGATATTATGTTGATAGTCCTAAGTATAAAGCTTTATTAAAAACTGTCACATAAACTTAACATTAACCAAGATACCTAAACAAAGACCAATGAACCATGAAAACGAGGTCAAGGTCAGATGAACCATGCCAGGCAGACATGTACAGCTAACAATGCTTCCATGCAACAAATATAGTTGACCTATTACTTATAGTTTAAGAAAAATAGACCAAAACACAAAAACTTAACACTGAGCAATGAACCGTGAAAATGAGGTCGAGGTCAAATAAAACCTGCGCGACTGACATATAGATCATAAAATATTTCCATACACCAAATATAGTTGACCTATGGCATATAGTATTAGATAAAAAGACCAAAACTCAAAAACTTAACTTTGACCACTCAACCATGAAAATGAGGTCAAGGTCAGATGACATCTGCCCGCTAGACATGTACACCTTACAATCATTCCATACAACAAATATAGTAGATCTATTGCATAAAGTATGAGAAAAACAGACCAAAACACAAAAACTTAACTATAACCACTGAACCATGAAAATGATGTCAAGGTCAGATGACATCTGCCAGTTGGACATGTACACCTTACAGTCCTTCCATAAACCGAATATACTAGCCCTAATGCTTATAGTATCTGAGGTATGGACTTGACCACCAAAACTTAACCTTGTTCACTGATCCATGAAATGAGGTCGAGGTCAAGTGAAAACTGTCTGATGGGCATGAGGACCTTGCAAGGTACGCACATACCAAATAGAATTATCTTATTACCTATAATAAGAGAGAGAATTCAACATTACAAAAAATCTGAACTTTTTTTTCAAGTGGTCACTGAACCATGAAAATGAGGTCAAGGACATTTGACATGTGACTGACGGAAACTTCGTAACATGAGGCATCTATATACAAAGTATGAAGCATCCAGGTCTTCCACCTTCTAAAATATAAAGCTTTTAAAAAGTTAGCTAACGCCGCCGCCGGATCACTATCCCTATGTCGAGCTTTCTGCAACAAAAGTTGCAGGCTCGACAAAAATAAGATTTTGATAAAGTTTCTGACCTGTGAATTTCAACTAATATAAAATGGTCAAGAAATTTAACTTTGATGGAGTAAAAATGCCATCTAATTATAAAAATTAAATGAGAGACAACCATTCATATTTGATTTTAAGAAATGTAAAAACCTTGTTGTATTCAAGATTCCGGTCAGGGATTCAACTGAAGGGATAAAGTTAAGGCTCATACTACCAAGTTTCATACAAGATGTTTTACAACTACTGGTAGTGTAAATTAAAAGAAATTTTATTGAGATCTACTTTTCAGACCAATTTGCTAAAATATATTCAAGAAGGCTCACAAAAGCACAAGAAATTAAAACTGCAAGTATCACAGTAAAACTCTATCAATGCAAATATACTGTAAATATACAGAAGATAAAAGAGACCATTTGATTAGAAGAGACAATGTAAATCAAGCCTATAGTTCATCCCTCAATTTGACAACTCATTATTGCAAAACACCATACACTTTCAGAACTAAAAATAATTAATGTATTTGCATTACATACTTTTCCTGATAAAAAATTCAATACTCAGATCAACTGTCAACCAAAACATTAGAGGAGTCTTCTATTACAAAGATTATGAATGAAATATATGTGTAATAAAAAAAATCTTACCTTAAAATTATGAAGTTGTATTCCTATTCCATTGACAACCTTGTAATTTGCCATATAAACAATAGAATACCAATATATCAGTCCCATCAACTTCGTCACACATATTAAACAAAAGGCATTTTGCAAAAACTATTAAGACATAAGTGCCAAAATGCATGAAAAGAGGGAAAAGTTATTTTGTAATTAGTCTTCTCCTGTTAATATAAAGTAAACAGAGAAGCTCGTGAAAACATGTTAGACAAACTCTCAAGTTGATAAGAAATGTGTTATGTTTAACGACCCGTTCCCTCGTGTCTAATAATTCTATAATTTGTCATAGAAACTCCATACTGAGAGTGTGGAACATGAGATTAAAATAATATTTAATATTGTTGGAAGCTACATTTTATGGTATACTATGTAAATAAACAAAGATAACTCTACAACTTCATTACACTAGATGCCATAACAACTCATTTTTGAAGAGTTCACAAAACCAAAGTAAAGCTACAAGAATATAGGACCTGGCAAAATTAAGATTTAATTTGTGACAATTTCTGTTGATTATTCTGGAAATAAATAAAAAATTTAAATTAAACTAGAACACACCCATGATATCGCGGGTCCGTGCCGATTATAAGATACACAATTTTCTCTGCTTTCAAATCTTTCTGTTTGAACCCCGTCGAACTGGAACTTATCAATTATTGGTAATATTAAATATTTGGAAAACAAAAGGTCCTGGAATGGAGTATTTTTTAATCAACAGCATTGTCCTATATTAGTTATAAATAAAGTTGAATTCTTTGATTCGCTGTTTTACGTCATGCCCGCTAACAAATTGAAACTTATTTTTAGTCCAGATTTTTAGTATTCGTATTGTTATCTTAGAAAGTCTTACGGATTAAAATACTACAATAGGTAACAATTTGACAATTTAGTAGTGTCAACCGTGTGATTATGACCCGTTTATATAGCATATTAATCCTGAATACATCGTTTGGTGGTGCGCCTGTCAGATGCGGAACGTACAGATAAGGTAATAGGTAACAGGTGATTATACTATTGGTATCGATATCGGACTGGACCCGGAACTTCCTAATTATTGGCGATATTAATTACGTAGAAAACAAAAGGGCCTGGAGTGGTGTAATTTTTAATCTACACCTTTGTACTATATTAGTTGTATATAAAGTTGAATTCTTTGATTCGTCGTTTTTACGTGATGACGGCTGACAAGTTGAACCTCGTAATTTTAGTATTATAGATGCAAAGCCATGTATTGTGGTCATCTAGTATACTTTGTCAACAAAACTTTGCTTCTTTTTGTTTTTTAAACTTATTGATCAAGATTTGATTTAATAATTTTGTTAAATCATTGTGATAACTTGTATATTAATTAACTAACATTTAGTTTAAAGCAATAATTCAATTTTATTTACTTTTTCTAGAGCTGAAAAAGTGCACAAATCTATATTGATTATTGCACACAATATCACTGCTTCCTCTGATGCACGCCAATGATGTTTCTCTCTGAAATTTTATTGGAAATAAAGCTACTGATAAATGAGTGCAAGACATTATTTCAATTTCAGTCACTATATATGAGCATCTATTTCAAATCAGTTTCCATCAACTCGTGTTAATAAAAAAATTGACCTTACTAAATAGTGCTGTATAATTTCATTTTTGTTTTGTTTTGCAAAAATAAATAGAATGTATGTTAACATTCCAAACAAGTTCCTTCAACACAACAGGAAATAATACAAGATCTGCATCCTAAAGTTTGTCTGTTACAGAAGTTAATGATTCTACTTGACTTACTCGGCTAATTGTTGTCCATTGCCAGACAACTTTACACTAGGTAGAAGCAGAAGCTGCCATTGTTTGTTTCTACAGATGTTCAAGCTTTATAAACTTCAAGAAATACATCTAAAGAAAATTACTCAAGAAACACATCTAAAGAAAATTACTTGTATCAAAATTCTCTTATTCATGCAAGTTGTGTTGGCAAATTAATAGTTTTGTCATGACTATCTGTACTGAGTCTGTACAATTTTGTGATAGCTTCTTAAGCAAAATAGACAACTAACTATGTCTCTCCATTTATAAAGTGAAGAATTGAAGGCACGGAAGACAAAAAAAGGTTTAATGCCATAAAATTTTCTGCTTTAAAAACAAGAATCTCAGTGTAGCCTCTAAATTCTGCCGATCCTTTTGAAAATTGAAAAATAACTCCAATGCAAAACAAGAGTGCACACGCTGAAATGTCTCGCCTTCTATACTAATCATTGATATTATGTTGATAGTCCTAAGTAAAAAGCTAAGCTTTATAACAACTGTACCATAAACTTAACATTAACCAAGATAACTAAACAAAGACCAATGAACCTTGAAAATGAGGTCAAGGTCAGATGAACCATGCCAGGCAGACATGTACAGCTAACAATGCTTCTATACAACATATATAGTTGACCTATTACTTATAGTTTAAGAAAAATAGACCAAAACACAAAAACTTAACACTGTGCAATGAACCGTGAAAATGAGGTCATGGTCAAATAAAACCTGCGCGACTGACATAAAGATCATTAAATATTTCCATACACCAAATATAGTTGACCTATGGCATATAGTATTAGATAAAAAGCCCAAAACTCAAAAACTTAACTTTGACCACTGAACCATGAAAATGAGGTCAAGGTCACATGACATCTGCCCGCTAGACATGTACACCTTACAATCATTCCATACAACAAATATAGTAGACCTATTGCATATAGTATGAGAACAACAGACCACAACACAAAAATTTAACTATAACCACTGAACCATGAAAATGAGGTCAAGGTCAGATGACACCTGCCAGTTGGACATGTACACCTTACAGTCCTTCCATACACCGAATATACTAGCCCTATTGCTTATAGTATCTGAGATATGGACTTGACCACCAAAACTTAACCTTGTTCACTGATCCATGAAATGAGGTCGAGGTCAAGTGAAAACTGTCTGACAGACATGAGGACCTTGCAAGGTACGCACATATCATATATAGTTATCCTATTACTTATAATAAGAGAGAATTCAACATTACAAAAAATTTGAACTTTTTTTTCAAGTGGTCACTGAACCATGAAAATGAGGTCAAGGACATTGGACATGTGACTGACGGAAACTTCGTAACATGAGGCATCTATATACAAAGTATGAAGCATCCAGGTCTTCCACCTTCTAAAATATAAAGGTTTTAAGAAGTTAGCTAACGCCGCTGACGTAGCCGCCGCCGTAGCCGCCGCCGGATCACTATCCCTATGTCGAGCTTTCTGCAACAAAAGTTGCAGGCTCGACAATTAAAAGGCATTCAATCTTTAATTGTATCAATGCATGTTCATTGCATGTTAAATACAAGAGTGCACACGCTGAAATGTCTCGCCTTCTATACTAATCATTGATATTATGTTGATAGTCCTAAGTATAAAGCTTTATTACAACTGTCTCACAAACTTAACATTAACCAAGATAACTAAACAAAGACCAATGAACCATGAAAATGAGGTCAAGGTCAGATGAACCGTGCCAGGCAGACATGTACAGCTAACAATGCTTCTATACAACATATATAGTTGACCTATTACTTATAGTTTAAGAAAAATAGACCAAAACACAAAAACTTAATACTGTGCAATGAACCGTGAAAATGAGGTCACGGTCAAAAGACACCTGCAGTTCATAAAATATTTCCATACACCAAATATAGTTGACCTATGGCATATAGTATTAGCTAAAAAGCCCAAAACTCAAAAACTTAACTTTGACCACTGAACATGAAAATGAGGTCAAGGTCACATGACATTTGCCCGCTAGACATGTACACCTTACAATCATTCCATACAACAAATATAGTAGACCTATTGCATATAGTATGAAAAAAACAGACCAAAACACAAAAATTTAACTATAACCACTGAACCATGAAAATGAGGTCAAGGTCACATGACATCTGCCCACTAGACATGTACACCTTATAATCATTCCATACAACAAATATAGTAGACCTATTGCATATAGTATGAAAAAAACAGACCAAGACACAAAAATTTAACTATAACCACTGAACCATGAAAATGAGGTCAAGGTCAGATGACACCTGCCAGTTGGACATGTACACCTTACAGTCCTTCCATACACCGAATATACTAGCCTTATTGCTTATAGTATCTGAGATATGGACTTGACCACCAAAACTTAACCTTGTTCACTGATCCATGAAATGAGGTCGAGGTCAAGTGAAAACTGTCTGACAGACATGAGGACCTTGCAAGGTACGCACATATCAACTATAGTTATCCTATTACTTATAATAAGAGAGAATTCAACATTACAAAAAATTTGAACTTTTTTTTCAAATGGTCACTGAACCATGAAAATGAGGTCAAGGACATTGGACATGTGACTGACGGAAACTTTGTAACATGAGGCATCTATATACAAAGTATGAAGCATCCAGGTCTTCCACCTTCTAAAATATAAAGCTTTTAAGAAGTTAGCTAACACCGCCGCCGGATCACTATCCCTATGTCGAGCTTTCTGCAACAAAAGTTGCAGGCTCGACAATAAAATAAAACTATCAATTAATCTACTGTAAATAAACTTTAGCGAACACAGCATCGTGACTATTTTCGACATCTTTTAATTATAACGGCTAATCCTTTAATCACTCTGTCACAAGACTCCAGCAAAATAATATTTCTTGATTAATTTTCTCAGATTAATTTTCTTAGGATGTTAGAGATGCAGTAATCCTAGTCCATAGTCATTAGTTTCTCTGTATAACAAACCTGCTGCACCAGTGACGTTATATAATCTATTATAACAAAGAGAGAATGAACAGGGAGGAAACTTCTAACAAACTTGATTGATAAGTAGATATTGAAAACTTTACAGATACGTCTTCATTGGGCTTAAAGAAAATCTATGATGATAGTAAAGGAGAAAATCAGCTAGAGTAGCTTGGTACACCTGTCAAAATACAACCATGGTTGCCGATGGTTACCATCACTGACCATTGATAACCATGGGCAAAGTTCAAACCATGGTTCGATGTGCTTTAAACCATTGTCAACTATGGTTTTCCACTTTTGTGACCATGGTTGACCATGGACATACATCTTGTTCATATAAAAAAAGAAGATGTGGTATGATTGCCAATGCGACAACTCTCCACAAGAGACCAAAACGAATGGTTACCAAACTCAAATCACAAGTGGTTGACCATGGTCAATTTGACAACCATGGTTTTCTACCTTTTTTACCATGGTTGACCAAGCTCATAAACTGACCGTGCAAGGGCTGTATAGCCAGTCAAGGTCATTCAAAACTTCCATCAAGGTCAAAATGGAATCTCATGATGATAGCACAGGACAAAACCAGCCAGAGTAAAATTGAGAAGGGAATGGGGAATATGGGAAATATGTCATAGAGACAACAACCCAACCAAATAGCAGACAAGAGTAGCTTGGTAACCAGTCTCAATTATCAATATATAAAGAATGTTCAGATTAAACTTAATGAAGTTTAGAATATCAGTGGTGGATCCAGAAATTTACATAAAGGAGAGGGGGCGCTGGCACTGACTGTCTTAGAGGGGCCACCACCGCTCCATTCATAGTGATTCCCTAAATAACCAACTAAATTTTCCGACAAAAGTGTACCTGGTTTTTCCTGATTTTACTGCACACACACTAGGGCAATTTTTGAAAAAATTTATATCTTTACTTAAACTTCACAGCTTCATCAAAACTTTGAGGGAAAGGATATCATGTTATTTAAGATTCTGAACATGGAACAAAATAGAAATGTTAGTCATGTATTATTTTCAATTTTAGTTTCTTGTGTACAATTTGGAGTTTAGTATGGCGTTCATTACCACTGAACTAGTATATATATTTATTTAGGGGCCAGCTGAAGGACGCCCTCCAGGTGTGGGAATTTCTTGCTGCATTGAAGGCCTATTGGTGACCTTCTGCTATTGTCTGTTCTATGCCTATGGTCGGGTTGCTGTCTCTTTGACATATTCCCAATTTCCATTCTCAAATTTTAGAATAGATTTTAGTATGTATTTAGAATTCTAATTGGAGGTCTATCTTCAGACTGGCATGATTATGAAAAAAGCAAGATTAAAGTTGGAACAAAGTTGTTGACATAGTAACATTTCTACACTAGTTTTACATAAAACTCATAATAACCTGTTGTTTTCTTTGTTTCTAATAATAGGAGGAAAACGATAAAATTGTATGATATCTGTGTTTTATTGTTATTTGTTTCATAATGATAATTGCCAGAAAGTTTTTAATCAATAGAATTCTTGATGAGAATATACTAAATACTGAGAGTTCTATTTGGAAGGGAGACAATTCTTTTCACCAGTTTTCCAACTGCAAAATTATTGTCTTATCAAGTTGCTTAATAGAAATAGAAATTTATCGTAGGCTGGGATAGGCCAGAGCTTCCTCCTTTTAGTATAATTTAACTTGCCTGTATCATGAAGACTTAAAACTGTGCTTTCAGCAACTGATTGCAGACTGTAAAATGATAAGTAACAATTGAAAATGTTGATTTTGAACATATACCAGTACTGCAATAAATTAAAAGTTTAATCTATTTTACTACAACTAAACTTTCTATGAATCAACTTCTAATCAATAGATACAGATGCATTGAATCAAATATGTAGGGAACTATCCATTCAGAACTGAAGTGAATGATAATTTGTCAGTTTGTGGGGGAGGGCACTTCCTACATCATACAAAACACAAATGTTTGACTAAGTAAAATTCTCCTAGTTAATCGTGACTATTTTCAAACTAGACAAATATAACAGTAGGCACAAGAGATAGACAGAAATTGATCCATACACCATATGTAGGTTTTAATCAGCTAATCATCTGCATCGTTTTTTATTGTATTACTTTTCAATATCAGCTGAAGAATTGAACTTTAGAATGTTACATTCTGTCCATTTTAATTTTCACTTCCATACGTAAAGTTTAATAGAAAATTTTCTTCAAAAGTGGTTAAATAGACAAACCCCTAACGGGAAGGATTGTGCCTGATGTTCATATGATGAAATCATAATCTTTCAGTCAGTTTAATTGAAGTCTGGAGCTGGCATGTCAGTTAACTGCTAGTAGTCTGTTGTTATTTATGTATTATTGTCATTTTGTTTATTTTCTTTAGTTACATCTTCTGACATCAGACTCGGACTTCTCTTGAACTGAATTTTAATGTGCGTATTGTTATGCCTTTACTTTTCTACATTGGCTAGAGGTATAGGGGGAGGGTTGAGATCTCACAAACATGTTTAACCCCGCCGCAATTTTGCGCCTGTCCCAAGTCAGGAGCCTCTGGCCTTTGTTAGTCTTGTATTATTTTAATTTTAGTTTCTTGTGTACAATTTGGAAATTAGTATGGCGTTCATTATCACTGAACTAGTATATATTTGTTTAGGGGCCACCTGAAGGACGCCTCCGGGTGCAGGAATTTCTCGCTACATTGAAGACCTGTTGGTGACCTTCTGCTGTTGTTTTTTCTATGGTCGGGTTGTTGTCTCTTTGGCACATTCCCCATTTTCATTCTCAATTTTAAAGTTTGACATTTTCTCACTACTATCATGACTATTTAGATTGCACAGAAGCTGAGTGTTACCAAACAAAGGTTCTCACTTCAAGATACCTGTGTACATGATTCTGATTTTAATATAACAACTAATTATGCTTACATCAGCAGTTTTTGAAATTAACTTCCAGTAAAGGTCTAACATAACAACTTTTGCTGGACAAGTAATAAAATGTGTAAATATCTTAAAAGAATTTTATTATTCATTACTAAGCCTTTTTTAGGGTTTGGAAAACTGCTACAGACAAATCTATAAAACTATATAAAGCCTATTTAAGTGATTATTTCAACTGATGACCGAAGTCTAATTATCTGATCAACCATATACTCTGATAAATACTACGACTTCCTTAATTCATAGAACTTTAATTAGCTTTTTGTAGCAATATGTCTTTCAAGTTCCTTGGATTTTTTCTTCACAGTTGAGTGAATAGTTAACAGAATAACCCATAATTGCAAAAGTAATCAAGTTCCATCAAAGATTTTATATAGCAATCAATAGATTGATTCTGACTTCACCTTCCCATAGACTGGTATTAATTCTTTGTGGAATTCAGAGAGGATCACAAAACAAGGCTGGGAGTGGGATTGTAATCTTCACGTGTATATAGTTCATTCATATTAACTTCATTCAGTTTCTCAATAAGTCTCGGATAGAAATTAGGTGCAACTTGACAAATACCATCTCACTTAACCTTAGTGCTTCAAAAGCTGAGCAGATATAATATATAAATATGTTTAGAAATTGTTTTTGTTTATGACCATTTATAAAGGCCAGCCTTAGTTGTTTAATGTTTTAAACCATATACATGTTTTATTAATAAAAGCTTTATATAAATTCATGACACAAAATCCTTATATGCACTCGGCATACACCAAAGGAATAATTCTCTGTTGCTATAAAAAAAGAAGACGTGGTATGATTGCCAATGAGCCAACTCTCCACAAGAGACCAAAATGACACAGAAATAAACAACTATAGGTCACATATCCAAGTCTAAGTTAAGTGTAAAAGAAGATTTGCTGATTGGTTGTTGAGTTTGTTTTATACTAGTCAGTGCTTTAATATTGAGAAATTGTAAAATATATTTAATAAATAAGATAAGTTCTGAGAAAATATGCAGAACCATAAAGCAAAATCTTTAAACTGAAAACAATTACATCTATCCTAAGCATTGAAAATATAATAGATATGGACCTATCAGTTGAAGACCTTGTCTAAATGGGACCTTATCATATAAAATGATATTATAGAGTCAGCTAATTAAATAAAAGCAACTTTAACTTACCAATACAAAGTGTACATTCCAGTGAAGCCATCAGTATTTGTATTTTCTCCTATCAAATAACTTGATTTATACATAAAGTTTGCTCAGCTGTTTTCTTTCAAAACAATTGCAGGCCTGGAGGTTGTAAACTTTATATAACAATTCTATAATGATCTACATCATAGGAATGCAAACTCTATTTTATCTCTTACATAAAAAAATAAAGAAACTCTAGTCAAAGAAACAATAAGCTAAATCAACTAATTTGTTTTCTTAGAACACTAGGTTAGTATAAAGGACACAGACATTTGTGAGCGAAACTGAGTAATTTTTTATTTTTTCCTTAATTTCAGTTTTAAAGAATTGACAAGTATATCAACAATCCTAAAAATTAGGGCTTAATCAAAAACTGTTGATAGATAATACCCTGGAAATTGAATTTCCCCACCAGTCTATATTTGTAAACTTGGTCAATGTGAAGGGTTCAGACGGTCCGAGACCACAATTATTTCGTAGTGCATTTCTTTTAGAAGATAAATGAAAATTGAAAAAATCCCACCTGTGCTTTCTCAATGAAATTTTTAGTGTGCTGTACTACTTTTGGGACAAATTATATCAAAATTATAGAAAACTTCATCGGCTCTAACTCAAAATATGGACAATTTTATGTTTAGGGCGTCTTGAAATCTTTTGACAGCTTCCGAAGTGCTAATTTTCAACCTTTTTCAGCTGGACCAAATCACTACTTTCCTTTAAAATTCTGAACCCAACTTTTTTACAGTAATTTCACCCCCTTTCTTGCAATTTGAGGCATTAAAAATGGAGAAATAAATTTGGAAGGGGTATAAAAATTAATGGCAAGTAACCCGCTGTCAACACTAGGGACTATATTTGTGAACAACGAAAATCAAGGGACGACAATTGTGGACTCGGACCAGACAAAACTAAAATATTAGAAGCCTTTATTAAAATAGTCTATAATAATTGATATTACAGAAGCAAAAGAATATGGAAAGATGTAATTTGCAGATTAAAAACTATATGGTGAAACAGAACAGGGTATCCTATAAGTATCAAATATGAATTTTTTTTAGAACATACTGATTCTAGAATTAATTAAGTTTTGGAGGATTTAATTTTCTAAAATGCATACAAAGTGCATTTGTTAATAAAGTATTATGCTTGCAATAGTTACATGCTATGCAAGAAGAACCGACACAATCTAAACTGTATCTCCTTCAATTTGAATCAAATATGATTTTTACATACATCAACATCATTTATATAAATGTGTGCTTAAAATTGAGAATGGAAATTTGGAATGTCAAAGAGAAAACAATCAGACCAAAGAGCAAATAACAGCTGAAGGCCACCAGTGGGTTTTCAAATAGATATAAGCCGATTTACTGCCGCTTGTTTAAAAGATTCTTTGTTATAATAAAATTGTCCATTAATGTCTTGTAAATGTCTTTCTTTCAAACAGTGCAATAAAAATTTATTAACTTAAACAGGATGGAATTAAATATCCTCGTAGCCTTTAATAAAACATGTTACTCAGTACAGTTTGTAAATCTTATTTACTCAGTTTAATACCAAACCTTCCAACCACAGAAATTGTCAACAGATAGTGGCTGACTTGTAAGCTTTGAAGTCAGTTAATGATAATGACAAAAACAATCAGATAAGATGTGAACAAAAGCCAAGTACAGCCTGGTAAATGTATATTCCAGAAACAATGGTGGTAAATTGTATAATACAAACTAATTCTTCTGTCATCACTCTATACTAAAAGTACAGTAAAATGCCTTACATTTAATATAACTGTACAACTCCTCGTACTCAAAATGAAGATGTGGTTTGATTCCCAATGAAACAACAATCCAAGTTATGCAAATTTATGTAAGAACAGGTCGCCGACCATACAACCTTCAACAAGGAGCAAAACCCATACTGTAAAGTCAGCTATAAACGACCTCAGGATTTTAAATGTGAATCAATGTTATACTGAATGTATGGTCACTATATCCTGTGAAAACTGAACAACTAGCAAAAAGTTTCTATTAGAAAGATATAAAAGACTTAAAAGTGCTGCGGTTTTTTATTCATGTATGATCAGATCAACCTATATCATCTGCATTATTTAGAAATGAAACAGTACAAATCTGTCAAAAGGTAGCTGCATTTATTTGTTGGCTGCAGTGTTTTGGGGAATCTAAATCATTGGATTTTAAAACAAGAAATTTGATTGGTTGATCTTTTATCAAAGTTAAACATATGGAACCTGAGACGGAGAAGGTAGATTATCTTTCTTGTTTGTTGACAAACCTGTGACTCATTCCTCTATCTTACAAGGTTATCTCATCAAATTACAACTAAAGATGAACTTGGAATTTTAATAAAAAAAAAAAAAAAGATATATATATAAAATTGAGAATGGAAATGGGGAATGTGTCAAAGAGACAACAACCCGCCCAAATAAAAAACAACAGCAGAGGGTCACCAACAGGTCT